>QTSX02004350.1:69880-318120 GCA_014839935.2 Entomophthora muscae
TAGCAACCTAGCTATTTGGACCATCTTGGCACAACTAGATGATGAGGGTGTGGATCATCCTGTAGCATACAATCTTGTGTCCTCAATAAGCATAAGAAGAACTACAGTGTCATAGAAAAATAGTGCCTTGCTGTGTTACATGCAGTCAAACAGTTATGCCATTATGTGTATGGTACCCATTTCACTGTTGTCACTGACCACACCTTGCTTAAGTGGTTACAACAGCTTAAGGAGCCAGAAGGACAGCTAGCTAGATGGGCTCTCTGCCTGCAAGTTCATGACTTCACTGTCCTGGGATTTAACACCAGAACACTGATGGGTTGTCTGGAATGCCTACCCTTGCTCTATACCCTGCTGAAGCTGATAAACTGTATGAATTAATTGGATACCCTTCCTCTTGGGAGAGCAAGACGGAAGAAGTTCAACTTGTCCTGTACAATCCATCCAAGGACATGCTCATTTGTGACAGCCAGCTCTTCAAAAAAGTGCAAGACCAATACCTGCCTTATGTACGGCCTAGCCTTTGCCTTTTGCTGGTGCTCTAAGCTCAT
Source organism: Entomophthora muscae (assembly GCA_014839935.2). Classification (NCBI taxonomy): domain Eukaryota; kingdom Fungi; phylum Entomophthoromycota; class Entomophthoromycetes; order Entomophthorales; family Entomophthoraceae; genus Entomophthora; species Entomophthora muscae. Next base: position 70,432 of record QTSX02004350.1, read on the forward strand.
AAGGAGACTGAACATGGAGGCATTGCCAAGACCTATGATTGGCTCCAGAAGAATTAATTCTGAGAAAACCTTTGCCTGCTTATTCCAGACGTCATAGCTAGTTGCCATGATTGCCAGCTCTAGCAACCTTGAGCTTCCTCTCACAAGTTTAAGCTAGTTCCCCCTCAACATGCATTTCACACTATCAGCATTGACGCTGTAGGACCTCCCCCCTGATCCCGCTCCGGTTGCTGCATTATCCTAATTGCTGTTGAGCATTTCAGCAAGTGGGTAGAAGCTTGCCCTACCAAGGACATCACTGCCAAGACAACGGCTGCCTTTCTGTTACAAAATGTGTACTTCTGACATGGCTGCCCTCAAGTGTTGTTGTCTGACAATTGGACTAACTTTAACGCCAAGTTGGTGACCTCTGTTGTTGAAGCTCTGGGGTCTCACCAGTTTTTCTCTTCCCCCTATAACCCTTCTACTAATGGGGCAGTTGATCCTTCCAATTTGACACTGGTTTCTATCATGAGGAAACTCACTTACTCTGGCTCTGCAAACTGGGATTTATACTTACCTGCTGCTCTCTTTGCTTACTGCCTTAGCAAACATTGAGTCACCAGATATCCCCCCTTTTCTATGCTGTATGGGCGTGAGACCATCACTCTGTCACTCCTGGGGGTCCCCTACTCTCCTCTGATAAGGCCTTGAACCCTGATGATCATATCAAAGATCTAGTCAACTGCATCCTTGATATACAGGCTAATGTATACACTTCTGTGTATAAGACCAAGGTGCTTGAGCTCTCTCCTGATAATACTGGATGCTCTCCCTTGCCCAAGTTCAATAAAGGGGACCACATTCTCTACTATCAGCATAGAGTGGGAGGACATGCTCACAAGCTAGATATATTATGGGTTGGGCCTCTAGAAGTGACCATCAAGCAAGGGTCAGAGTACACTGTGAAACTCCTCTCTAGTGGTTGTCTATTTGCCTGAGTGCATGCCAATTTCCTTGTCATGTACTACCTCCCTAAGGCCAATCTAGAGGGGGACAATGTCGTTAATGCTGCTGTTCACCAAATTTTGATTTTGCCTTCAATGGGTTATTTTGAGAACAAATATCTTTCTTTTGCTTTTGCCCCTTAAAATGAGTCTGGCTCCAAATTAGGAAATTCAATTGTTTAGTTTCCTGATTCTGTGCAACTCACTTGCCCCACTCATGCTTGTGGCAAGTGATCCTATTGTCCTGGTAGTGTTTTGTGATATTGTCAACCACTATATATTCAATTTCTTATTCAACAATAAAAATTAAGTTCTATTCACAATTTTGTCTTTATGTCTCCAAGTACTTTAGCGCCTCTCTCTAGCCACAACTAGTAGAGATTATTCATTCAGGGCCACAAGGTAATTGCATATTCTTCCCTGTCATCTAACCAAGACTTAGTACAAATCCAATCCTAAGGTTAGGATTCCCCATTGTGTGTCTGTGCTGTGCCTCAGAACATGACAGTCCAGCTGGGTGAGAGTCTTTGGGCCTCTCTCTTTTCCAAGCCTGTACTTTGTGGAGGGCATTAGATGTTTGTTCTGCTTTCTCTTCCTTGCAATACAGGCTCTTTAAGTTGGTCACCTGGTCCAGATTGACGTGTCTCATCACATGCAACTTGAGAGTGTTGTAGTACATGAGATGGGTAGCTGGGGTTTCAAAAGCCATATCTGAGGGGGCACGTAGTTAGAGTTCCTCATATGCTCAGGTGAGCTCCTTTACTGTACCTGTTTAGGTGAGATTCTTCACTTGGCGTATGATCATGAGTGCAGTATCCTTCAGCAAAAACCTTGTCAGCAAGTCCTGTTTGAAGGTTTCCCAGTCCTTCTTGGTGTGATTCACGTGCCACTTGGTGTACCAGGTACCAGCGTTGTGTGTCAGTCAAATGGAGATCTCTGCAATCCAGAATTGTTGTGGTCATTCCATTTGCACCATCTTGCTCTGGGCCAATTGAATCTATGCTATGGTGTTGTTGTCTTTGACTCCAGCAAATGGTTCCAGGGCTGTGCTTTGAAGTCTCTGGGCTACATGGGCTGGCATGATGCTTTTTTCTGTCGCTCAAGGAGTAGGAACAGGTGCTTGGAAGAAACCTTGTGCCAACAAGGTGTTGAAGGTAGAGAGTGGGATCACCATGTTCTGGTATATAACAAAACCATTGGGTATTTCAGTACCAGGTGTATATGGCACCCAGCCTAGTGGGAGGCCAGACATGATTCTATCAAGGATTTTTTGGCCATAGCAAGTACGGGCAACAGGCAAAATTTTGAGGGATAAAGTAGGATTAAAAACCTACTTCTGCTACTAATGTTGTAACTGTGCTATTTTAGCAGAGTTAAAAGGGAGAAAAATGTTTGAAAACTTGATAATATTCTTTATTGAGAGATAGTGATTATATAGTTAGTGTGAGTCATAGATAACAGAAACATGATTGTGTTGATCACACGGTGGGATGGTGAAGGGGTGGCCTGATCCTGGTAATGAGTCAAGTGCCAAAACAAGGTATCCACCATAAGGGATCATCATCTGTTCATGTTATTGTATTTGGAAATTTGAGTTGACTTCCTAGTTTGGCTTCAATTGATTGGATAGTCAGATTGCAGGTCATAAATCCGCTTACTTGGAACCTTGCTGGCGGGTCAAGCCTGCTGTTTTGACATTAATAAATCTGGCTAATAGTCTATATTGTGTAAAAAGTGGAGAAATAGTATGTATCATTCCTATGCAGATGATTTAAGCTAAAATATCAGATAGTTATCAATTGATATCTAAAAGAATATTAATATTTGGATCTTATATGTCAGATTAATTGTGTAGATTCTTTACTATAAGCCCTTAAAATTAAAGAATCTAGAGAAAATTTAACAGCTTGTGATTGAAGCATTAGAAAAGAAAAAGAAGTAATTTAAGAAAAAGAAGTCAAACTTTTTAAAAAAGTGATAATAAATTCTGGGAATTATAAATAAAATTGGTTTTAAAATAACTTAAAAGAAAAAATCTATAATTAAAATAATTTATCATTTCAGCTTAAAGACCTACACTTCTGTTTTATTTGATTTTTATAGATAAACTTGAGGTGGTTGAAGTGATATACAGCAATTAAACAACTATTTAAAACAGATAAAATACAGAAAATGCAACATAGAGAACTTCAAAAAGTTACACAATTGTTAAGCCTTATAACCACTCCCAAAACAGGGAAAAAAACAAATATGAGTCTAAGAAAAACAAATTTGAACCTAAAAAGACTAACAATTTGAAAAATATACACAGTTTGATGCTAATGTCAAGCTATCAGCTTGGACTTCAGAGCCTGAAAATATTCATCTCAGCTCAAAAATTATCTAATTTAATTTGGTATTTTCAATTTTCCTGAAATCAATTAAATTAAATTTTAGGGAATTATTAAATTCTGAGATGATTTTGGATTTTGAAAACTTTTTAAATTTAAAACTTATTTAATTTAATTTTTTGTCATCTGTCATTTTGTCAACAGTTTATTTATTACTCTATATTGAGGGTAAAGCTCTGGGAATTTGGGGGAGCAAAAAATATATATTCAATCCTATCAAGGTAGTGAAAATTAGATAAATGATCATAAACCATCTGAACAAATTTGTGTGGATGTTAAATTGTATCAAAATTTCCTACAAAGTAAGTCAGGACATACAGTAGTTTTAAAAGCAATGGTGACAACTAAAAATACTTCATATTTAAACAAAATGATTTCAGATTTAAGCAAACCCCAAGTCAGGCAAGATTCAGGAATCAAATAAGTTAAATATTTTTGGTGAACAAACAAAGTGTCAAACTATAAACAAAATTTTACTAACACATTATACATAATTATATCAATCATCAAGCAACATAGTTCAAACCACAAAAAAAATGGACTGGTACAGCAAGTGAGATGAATGGATGCTGTTCTGGAATATATTATAATCCAATCAGGATTCATATGAGGCACCAACAGAAGGACTAAAATGAAATGAAATAAAATTTAAGCAGTCTAGAAGCAAGATTCCACAAACACAAAACAAAATGAAGTCACACAAGATGTGTAGTATGAGGAGCCTAAAATAGAAAATTAACATTATAAATCCAATCAACAGCTATCTGATTTAGGAACAGAGACTGTCAGGGATCCACTCATTGGGAAGACTCTCTCCAATAGAATGAAGGAGAGCTCCCAAGGTGAATTTGACTAGAGTGGACCCTACTGGAATCCCTATCATTAACATGTGTAGGAGGTGACCAAATAAGCAGAATCTTCTCAAGAAGGGAGTGAAGTGGTTTAGGAGATAATAGACACTGGTGTACCCCAAGACCAACCAGGGGGCCTTGGGGTGGATTATAGGTGGTAATTGGGCTGTTTCTACATAAGGGGAATGGCAGCAACATGATCCAAAACTATACCAAATTGAGTCTTCTGATTTGTTGGTAGGAGTTGGTTTGGGGGTTTCAAAGTTCACATTGGCTTGCCCATAACTGATTAACACGCAAAAAGTCCATACAAGGAAGATGAACTTCATGCTGTTGAATTGGGAACCTTTAGAATCCACTAATCAAGTGTTTAGAGGTTGAAAATATAGATTGGTTGGTTGATAGGAATAAGAGAAATTGTTGGAGCAATTTGGAAGGGAAGAATTTTTCAGTTTAAATACTGACCTCAAGTGAGGAAGGAAACATTGTGGTTACCAGGTGATACTGCAAGAGTGATTTGAGAAAGATTGCCTTGCAGGACTGCAGCAGGCTGCAGCCTGCAATGCAAGAAGAGGCAGGTTGGGATATTGCATTGCAGTATTGTACCTCACTATGGTTGGGGATGGTATCTGGGGTTGGATGTGAAGTATTTCTTTGGCTTGGTTGGTTTTCTGGGTTTGATTGGCTTCCTAGGTCCCTGAATATCTGGTTTGGACAGTTTTTGCATTTAAATTTAGCTTGATTGGCTGTTTTGCAATTATTGGAGCCAATATTATATGCTGAATTATTATTCTTATTGTTTTAATTGTTATCCAAAGCCTTAAATTCCAAATTTGAAGTAGAATTTATATGTCATTCTTGGTTTTTACGCTTGTTTTTGTTTTTGCATTTGTTTTCAATTAAAACACATTCATTTATCAATTTCAAATGTGTTTTCAAAACAATTGAATTAATTGTTTTGTTACTATCCTTAGTTTTTAAATTTGCATTTAAAAATGCAGTTTCCAGTTCTTGGATTTCACCCAGAGTCCTTAAGTTTGGTTTTATATTTGTGTAAGGTATGGAATCCCTTACAGAGACATTTTATTCATTACTCATGGCTCCTGATTTGTGTAAAATGGTTTTGAGAACTTTCCAAATATGGACTTGATATTACAATAAAAATAAATCATTAGATTTTAAACTTTTTACTTTTAGTGACTTTATCCTAGGTTTTTTACAATGGTTTTTACTAGCAACATTTTTGATGGCACCGCCACAGCAGCAGCCAAGCCAGCTTCAATGGAGGCAAGGCTCATAACATGGAGGCACCCGTTTACACCCAAGCCTTTGAGGCAGGTAACAAGGAAGCTGACCTGTACCTGACCCCTGACCCATATGGCTTTGAATTGTTCAGTAGTCACTTAGTGTCTAGCTCTGCCCCTGCTCCCGTACCCACCCCTGCACAAGCCGCCTGTCAACCAACCAATCAGGATGGCAACCTTGATTTGGAACAACTTTCTGCCACCAGCCAACCTGCCCTCCCTCAGCCAATCAGGCTTCAGCTCCTGCAGCCCAGCGCCCCAAACACAGAATAATTACTGCCCCAAATTCTCCAAGAAATCATGGCACTGAACATGTATGGTTTGACATGGGGCCAAATTGCTAACCAATTGCAATTTACCCAAGCCACCATGATGCAGAATTCAATAACTTAATATATAAGGGAAACCTGGTTGGGATGGCCAAGAAGCCAAAGAAGGCCCCAGAGTCCCAGATCAACTGGGCATACCCAATCATGCTCAATTTCCTGCAGCAGGACCCCAAGCTTCCCCTAACTCAGGTCCAGAAGCAACTTGCACACCATAGCATATGGGTTTCTGAGCGCATGGTGCAGCTCTGGATGCACAGAAAAGTGGCTTCAATCAGGGTATTAACCTATTTTGGCGGCAACCAATGGGATGGCAGTGAGAATTCCCCATACAATCCTGCCATCAAGTCCACTCTTTTCTGATTCTTGATAAGTTTATCCAATGACGTAATGTTCATCTCCTATTACAAATTTTCCATTGTTTTTGATAAGTTTGGTGAGCAAGAAAAAGCTGCCACCCAAAAAAGAAGGAAGAAGGTCAAGAGGGGGACTTTTATTGGTGTATTCCTGGACTGTTTCAGCAAAGGGTTTTGTCTATTATTGGACAAACCCTAATTTCACTAATGGATACAAGTACTGCCACATCCTTGGTTAATTGCTTGACTCCTAGGATAGCTAAAATTCCACCCATTGAGTTTTCTTCAGCCACCAGATGGAGGGTAGCTCCACTGCCCTAGAATCAATCCAAGGACGTGGCACCAGGCCTCCATGTATCCAGCTGACCACACTGACATCCATCTGGCTGATGTTGTGTTCTTTAATATTGGAGACACACTCCAGGAGCACCGCCCTAAGGCTTTTAATGATCTTTATCTTAGTGTCCATAACCACAAGTCCCTCTTTGGTTGTCAAATGGTGGCTGACTTGTTTTTACAAATGGTTTTCCATGTGAACATTGGCAACCAATCACATAAAGAAAAGCGCCTCCCACTCTGTGCCACACCTGTCTACCAGCCAATCCAACCAATGATAGACAAAGAATATAACATGCATCATATGATAGCCATAGCAATAGATCCAATTGGTTTAACCTCTGTCACCCCCACCCCCCACCTACCAGCTCCTCTGTGATGATCCACATGTAAACAGATTTGCAGGCAAGAGTTGATTTGGCTTCAAATAAAGACGCTATGCTGAAGATTGACAATGTGTGATTGGTTTGTTACAGGTAGAGGCCTAGTAGGGAATGGTGACTACTAGGGAAGGTAAGTCCTCACTAGTAGGTAAAAAGACTACTAGGGGCAGATATTGTCTCCACCCAGCAGAAGATATTGGCTGCTGTGGGATAGAGGTCCTCACCCAGTAGGGAGATGTGGCTGCTTGGGGTGAGGAATAAGATAGCCCAGCAGGGAACTTTAGCTGCTTGGGGTGAGGAGTGATCCAGCCTTATGTGTAGCATATGCTACTCAGGCTGGAAGATATTTAAACCCTGGCGGGTAATGCAGGCTGCCAGGATAGAAGAGTGTGCTAGCATGGTAGGCTACTTGGCTACCAGGGCTGTAAGTTTTGGACCCCTGGTGGGTAGCACAGGCTGCCCAGGGGGGTAAAGAGCTCTGAGAGCTCTATGTACCCTGATACACTTACAGAGGTCTGTGAGCAAGCATCCTACCTAACAGACTGGTAGGATGTCCTTGTTTATGTCCCTATGGGAGCTTTGGGGAGAACCCAAAGTGAGCATTGGAGGGCATATATTTGCTCAGGGGTGTCATCAAGGCGGTTTTCTTGGACAATCAGCTGCAGATCTTGGTGTGATCAGGCCTTTGGGAATTAAAGCTGATTACTTTGCAACTGAAAGCCCAGACTTAATCACCTGGGTGAGTAAAAACAACAACATAGACTTTGATAATCTATGGTTGGATGGACTAAGTGAATTTCCACTTGCAAGGGACCAGTCAAACACCAGTTCAATGTAGACTCATGCCTGGGTCTACAGGGTCTGATAACAGAGACTGAGATAAAAAACCAAGGTGGTTCCTAGTTTGGGATCAGCAGAAAAGACTAGTAAAAAGGACTGTATGATCACAGTGAAGACTAGTTGAGGGACTGTTGGTTCATGTTGAAGTTTGTGGAACCAAGGTGGTTCCTAGTGAGGATGAGCTGAAGGACTGAAAGATCATGATGCAGGATTAGTCAGAGGACTGATGATGAAAACTAGCAGTTTGGAGACTGGAATGAGCTTTTTGTGGACTAAGGTGACCTGATTGCTGGTGCAACTGAAGAGCTGGAAGATGTGGTTGAAGAACTGGCTGAAGGACCAGAAGATGTTAATTCAGGACTAGCTATGGAGCTGGAAGATGACTTAGAAGGTATAGCTAGATTAGATACAGAAGCCAGAAAGTTGGTTTTGGTTGCTTAGGAGAGGAAGTATTATTATAAGAAGCAGTTAAATAAGGATTTAATACTGCCAATATTATAATATGAAAAAAGAATTAGTTATCATATTATGTTAAAAAGAAAAGAAAGAGAATAAGAAAAGACTTGCAGTTTTTAAACTATGGATTTATTAAAGAGTTGATTGATTAAGAGGATCCAGAAAGAGGCCAGAAACAGATCAGAGAAACTGTGAAGGCAAATAAGTAAATTTTGCCAAGAACAACTAGGAGAGGCAAAAAGGCAAGCAACAGGTGAGTTTGAAGGCGCAAAACGTTGAAGAAAACGCAGAGAAAGTTGGGGAAAGTTGAAGAATCAATGGTTCAAAATTTCCCTAAGTAAACATATGTGAAAGCGCTCAATATTTGCCAGAGAAACATGACAGGAATCACAGCAAAACCGTTCAAAACGCAAAGCAATTTGTTTACCCAGAGCAAGACAGCTTCAATTTTAAAGCATAGTCAAGAGCAAGTCATTTGGGCAAACTGTTTGGCAAAACAGTTGAATTGAGGCGTATGATTGGCTGCAAGCTGGAGTTTATTTAATCAGTGTTTTGAGGGCTTTAACTTGACAGTTAAAGCCTAAAAAATGAGGAGCAGAAGCAGAAAATTCAGGGCTTTTATTGGCTGAAGTAACTTTTAAAGTTTAATATACTGTAGAGGAGGAAAACTGGATAGTTTAAGCTTTGAAAAAACAATAGTTCTGAGAGAGATTTTGGTCTGAAACAAGGAGCTATAAAAGGGCAAGCTGTCTGAGACTCTTCAGGGACTGGATCAAGTGGATTACAAAGGCCACAAGGACTACAGAAGGAGCTGAAGACCAAGCTAAAGGTGAAGAAGCCCAAGATAAAGCAGCCAGAGCTAAGAATAAGGAGCCAGAGCTGGAACAGAGCACAGGAGCCTAAGATAAAGGTGCAGGAGCCCAAGACCAAGTACAAGGAGTCCAAGAGATTATTGGAGGACTCCAAGTATTGACAAACCCATATTGTTTCCCTTACCCAGGCATTATATCAGAAGGTTTCTAAGGGGATCTTCCTTCTGACTGTGAATAAAAAGCCTATTACAACCCCTGCCCAAAATTTCCAAGTGATCAAAGTACAAGCCCCATGAGTGAGCTACCCCATATCTTTTACCCTAGCCAAGGGGAGGAAGATACCTATTGTCAAAGTTGTAGAAGATTTGCCACCAGTAAGTCTTCCCAGGAGGAGTGGGAGAGATTGAAAAGGCATCTTGAGATGACAGGTAGGGGAAGTGAGTTTATTGTAAATGAATTTACTAGGATTTTAAAGGATTGGTACAAGCCCACAGAGGGCTAGCGCCTGCTGAAGTACAGGTGCATGGTGGGGATGCCCGCCTAGTAATTGGAAAGGTGCTGGAAGAGTTTGCAGTTATGCAGGCCAAGTACAAGCTTCTGATCAACCACTCACCACTGCTGAGGAATGATGACTCCTCCAAGCTGGTCCCTAGCTATGACCCAGGACACACTTTGGGGACTGGTGACCAGGAACCCCACACCCTTCCATCCAATCCCAGACCTCACAGGCCAGCACCACCTTAACGCCTTCCTTCCCATGCTATTCTTCCTAATAGGCATCACTCTTCTCCTCCCATATAAACTCCTTACCATCAAATATTTTCTATTTATATTATCTTTATCTTGAATTTCAATTGTTTATTTTCTCTTTGTTTATAATTGGTTTTATTCTTTATTTTCATCTTATTTCTATAAAATTGTATGTTTACTATGATGTGTATCTAGATCCAGAACACAGTTATTTTTAGCTCTTTAGACAGCCCCTTGTGAAAAAATTGATAAGAATTTGGTGATCAGTTAAATTTAAATTAGAAAATTATAACTTTGTTGTGTTTAGAGAAAGTTGTTGCTGATCCAAATTCAAAACCTCAATGATAAACTTTAAGCCAATCAGGAGCCAAGTGACAAAAAGTGATTATTGTGACATAAAGGGCTATTCAATAATTCTTTGATGTAAATGCGCTAATTAATCTGATTAGCTGGTTGTTTTGCCATTGTGTGCCATTGCAGCTGTGGCGTGTTGTTGGTGGACTAGTGCTCAATCAGCTGCTGGGTTAGCATGTAAGAGAGGGGAGCTAAACTAACTAAGTTTGGCTCACACCCTGGTGAGGCAAACCACCAGGATGTCACCCAGTGAATCATTGGGACAGCCTCTCTGAGGGGGGACCAGAGGGAGGACACAGGGGACAGTTGAAGGAGGTAGGCATTCAATCCCATCAACATCAGAGCAGCAAGCAACCAAGGTGCACAAGTGGGAGCAGAATTCAGAACCTCAGGAGCCTTCAGGGGAACAGAGTTGGTTTCCTCCATCTGAAAGGGAGGGAACACAGACATTTCCTCAACAGGGAGATTGTACAAGTTGAGACCAGAAGAGTACAAGTCCAGGTTATTGCAAGTCATACTCTTGACCAGTGCCTCCCCTGATACAAGGAGACTACTCAGAAGATGTAGGAGGCTGGAGGGATTGTCACCCAAAAGATGTGCAGAAGAGGATATTTTCACCCAAAGATCTGGGGAGGTCAACCCAAGGAGCAACAGAAATGGAGTTAAGGAAAACACTACAAACTTGAGGACAGGGAGTATCATTATTTTGAGCACCAGAAAATTTGGAGTTTAGTGGCAATGTTTTTGGTCCATTTTGTTTTAAAACTGGGTGAACCTGAGGGGCTATAGGCAAACTAGAGAAGAAATGTATCAGATAGCTTGGGTGGCCTTGTAGTTGGCCTTGGAAAGCTTTAATGATGCTAAATTCAAGAGCAGGTTCAAAATCAAGCAAAAACAAGGAAATTTTAATATAAAAATAGGTAATTATATCAATTATTAACTTGAAATTAAGTTTCAACCCATGGTTTTGAGAGTGTAAGTGTTTAAAGTAACTGCTATACACTGACAATTCTCCTAGGGGTTTTGAGAAAGCTGCCAGGTTTAAGTGAAGTCAAGGAAAGGTAATAACTGTTAAGAAAATGACTAACACTTTAAAGTTTACAAGAGAACTCAAACTAAGAGTTCAAACTTAATAAAAATAAAAATGCATAGCAACAAGATCTGAACTTTAATGTAATAAGAGAATGACAAGCAGGAGACTAAAAGTCCCTTTGCTATGATTAAGGGGGTGTGTTGCAAATTGATCAATCACATGATCACTTGACCTAGTCTAATTGGCTAGGGGAGAAATTTTACTGGCCAAAGCCAGGGGGACTGGAAGGTTTCATACTAATTTCCAAGCTTCCATCTGATTGGCTGGTGTTGGTTTTGGACATTTGTGATTCATTTGACTTTGTGGACGTTGATGGGGTATCACTTGATTGGCTATTTATAATTGTTTTCAAAAGCGGGTGACACCATGCCAACAAGTAGTCCAAATTAATCAGTGTTTCTTCCCAGAGGGAGAAGCAAAGGCCGGAGGGTCTACAGGGTAAGCTAGTACAAATCTCTCATCTACTATGTGCGCCAAATCCCCTAAAGAATTGAGTGGCTTGGCTGGCATTTGGGAGCATTTCTTAGTGCGACAAGGGAAAACAGTGCAATCTAAAGCCAAAGGGGACAGTAAATTTACATAGCACCAGTCCACCAACAACACGCCACAATGGCAATGGCACCCAATGGCAAAACAACCAGCCAATCAGATTAATTACTGCATATGCATTAAAGAATTATTGAATGGCCCTTTATGTCATGGTAGATTACATAATGCCAGGAATTATCCGCCTGAGTAAGAAGGCTCAAAAAGCTGGAAAGCTGTTAACAAAATTAACTGATTTGATGGATTTAAAGCAAACAGTTGATCAAAAATAGGTTACAGCTGCTCTGGTCCGCCAGTTGTATTTGATTCCCCCTTGCAAGCTGACGTTGATAAATTGACGTAATTTGAGAGTCACAAGATATGATCTTATTTATCAGCATAGTCATCAGAAGTTGGTCACCCAAGGGTTCTTTAAAAACTGGACTAGGTATTCACTTGACAATGCAGAAGGAATAGGAGCCAAGGATCCAGGTGGTATTTCTTAGTCAAATTTTGATATATATTGAATAATTTTCATTGTTTCAACTCTTAAGAGTAGAGTCCTCCCAAAATTTTACTCAATAAAATCAAATATCTTTTGGTCTAACTTTATTTTGAAATGCATCATGTATTAGGACTGCTGTGCTACATTCCCTACAATTTAATTCTTAGCAGAATCATTACAAGAATATGAGGGCCCAGCTTTTGGAACTTTGTTGTTGCCTCCGCCAAATGTCAACCTCATGCCCACAAATCTAGTGATCCTCCCACCGTATCCAAAGATGAGAAATTGTGTAGCATCTCAATGCCTGGAATTCTATGCCAAAGACGCATTGATTCTCTCCCAGGTCATTTACCTCTGGTTTACTCTGGTTAGGGCTAATCGTTCTACTTAACCCTAGTGTATCATTTGGAAATTTCACAAAACAGTATCTGAAGCTCTGTTGGTGGTTAATCATCAACTCTATGTGGATTTGGGTGGTAATTCCCTACCACCTAAAGACTGCTTCTTACTATCTGACCATTTCTGTCACACTTTATGTCACAACAATCACTTTCCCACTTGGCTCCTGATTGGCTTAAAGTTTATCATTAAGGGTTTGAATTTGGATCAGCAACAACTTTCTCTAAACACAATAAAATTATAATTTTCTAATTTAAATTTAACTGATCACCAAGTTCTTATCAATGTTTTCACAAGGGGCTGTCTAAAGAGCTAAAAATAACTGTTTTCTGGATCTAGATACACAGCACAGTAAACATACAATTTTATAGAAATAAGCTGAACATAAAGAATAAAAACCAATTATAAACAAAGAGAAAATAAACAATTGAAATTCAAGATAAAGATAATATAAATAAAAAAATTTTGGCGGCAAGAAGTTTATGTGGGAGGGGAAGAGTGATGCCTATTAGGCAGAATAGCATGGGAAGGAAGGTATTGAGGTGGTGCTGGCCTGGGGGGTCTGGGATTGGGTGGGGGTAGAGGCAGGAGGATTGCGTATGATGGCTGCCATATAATGCTAGTGGTATTCCTTGTCCGCCATTAGTTGGGTTGGCTGGTAGGTGGCTGTGGCACAGGTTGGGAGGTACTTATACTTACATGATTGGTTGCCCATTTTCACATGGAAAACCATTTTAGCAAACAAGTCAGCCATCATTTGGCAACCAAAGAGGGAATTGTGTTCAAGGACCCCAATATAAAGGTCATTAAAAGCCTGAGGGCAGCGCTCCCAGAGTGTATCTCCAATATTAAAGAACACAACATCAGCCAGATGGATGTCTGCGTGGCCGGTGGGGTACACTGAGGCCTGGTGCCTATGCCCCTAGATTGCCTCAAGGGCAGTGGAGCTACCCTTCATCTGGTGGCTGAAGAAAACTTGGTGTGTGGAATTTGATCTATCCCTGGAGTTGAGCAATTAATTGAGAATATGGCTATACTCATAGCCATTGGTGAAATCAGGGGTTTTCCAATAGTAGACAAACCCCTTGGCTTACACAGCCAGAAATGCACAAATAAACGTCCCCCTCTTGACCTTCTTTCTTCCTTTTTTGGCGGCAGCTTTTCCTTGCTTGCCAAAATTGTCGAAATCTATTGGTAGCTTGTAGTAGGAGATGAACATGACATTATCTGACAGACTTGTCAGGCATTTTACCAGGGTGAACTTAATGCCAGGATCGTATGAGGAATCCTCAGCGCTATCATCTCATTGATTGCCGGCAAAATTGGTAAGAACCCATATTAAAGCCACCTTTCCATACATCCAGAGCTGCACCATGTGCTCAGAAACCCAAATGCCATGATGTGCAAGTTGCTTCCGTACCTGGGTCAAGGGAAGCTTGGGGTCCTGCTGGAGGAAGTTGAGCATGATTGGGTATGCCTCAGTTGATCTGGGACTCTGTGGCCTTCTTTGGCTTCTTGGCCATCCCAATCAGGTTCCCCCTGTTCATCAGGCTGTTGAATTCCTGCATGACAGTAGCTCGGGTAAATTGCAACTGAGTAGCAATCTGTTCCCAGGACAGACCATGTAGATTCAGTGCCACAATTTCCTGAAGAATTTGGGCGGTGATTTTTCTGTCGTTTGGGGCAGCTGGGCTTCGAGGAGCTGAAGCCTGATTGGCTGTAGGGGGGCAGGTTGGCTGGTGGTAGAAAGTTGTTCCAAATCAAGGTTACCATCCTGATTGGTTGGTTGACGGGCAGCTTGTGCAGAGGGTGGGTATGGGAGTGGGGGCAGAGCTAGACACTAAGTGACTACTAAACAAGTCAAAGCCATATGAGTCGGGGGTCAGGTACAGGTCAGCTTCCTTGTTACCTGCCTCAAAGGCTTGGATGTAAACAGGTGCCTCCATGTTATGAGCCTTGCCTCCATTGAAGCTGGCTTGGCTGCTGCTGGCTTGATTGCTGGTGCCATCAAAAATGTTGCTAGTAAAAACCATTGTAAAAAACCTAGGATAAAGTCACTAAAAGCAAAAAGTTTAAAATTTAATGATTTATTTTTATTGTAATCTCAAGTCCATATTTGGAAGGTTCTCAAAACCATTTCACACAAATCAGGAGCCATGAAAATGAATAAAATGTCTCTGTTCCTAAACTGGATAGCTGTTGATTGGATGTTATAATTTTAATTTTCTATTTTAGGCTCCTCATACTACACATCTTGTGTGACTTCATTTTGTTTCATGTTTGTGTAATCTTGCTTATAGACTGCTTAAATTTCATTTCATTTTAGTCCTTCTGTTGGTACCTCATATGAATCCTGATTGGATTATAATACATTCTAGAACAGCATTCATCCATCTCACTTGCTGTGTCAGTTTATTTTGTTTGTGGTTTGAACTACGCCTATTGATGTTTGATATAATTATGTGTAATGTGTTAGTGAAATTTTGTTTATAGTTTGATAATTTTTTTATTCACCAAAAATATTTAAGTTATTTGATTCCTGAATCTTGTGCAACTTAGGGTTTGTTTAAATCTGAAATCATTTTGTTTAAATCTGAGGTATTTTTGGTTGTCACCATAGCTTTTAAATCTACTGTATAAGTTTGATAAGTCACTAAGAATGACAAGGGTCACTGTGGCAAGTTTTGATAATACTAGCCAGACAATGATTGCCAAGGTTATTTTATATAAGACTATTATATAAAAAAAGTATTGCTATTTGGTACCCGCTTCAATTCCAACAACATAATTTCTGACAACACCACTTCTAAAAAAATGACACCATACTTTAAATTTTAAATATTTACTTGATTTAAATAAATTTAAAATGGCATCATTTTCTTGGAAATCATGTTGTCAGAAATCAGGTTATCAGAATTGAAGTGGGTATCTTCTGTCAAGACTGAGAATTTAAGTCTCAACTGATATTTCCTATTTTGTTGATATTTATGCCAAGACTTCTGTTTGTTTGTTTCTCCTTTACCATCTTTGATTGCCTATATTTCCACAAATACTGAATTATTTTAGGCCAAGCTGGTGTCAGCCAAAAGCCCTAAATTCTAGCTTTCAGAATCTCACTTCTGACAATATATTTCTGATTCAAAATTATGATTTAATCCTGCTTAAACATAATTTGCCTATCATCTCCTTTTTATAGAATTGGGTATAAAAACCCTCACAGTTCTATTATTCCAAGCAATTCAATCTCCTCCTGTTTAGGCTCATCAATAAAACTATTGTTGCAATCCTAGCTGTATCTTTTGTATCCTTGGAAAATAGTAATTCATTGGTGATGGTTGAGCACAGGCTTTGATGCAACTACAGCTGTCGTTGAAAAAGTTTGAAGCCTTACAACTTAGATTTAGTCTGTCTATTATAGAGTGATTTGTTGCAAAGTATTATAACTCACTGTTTTTATTCTGTCACCTTGCTGCCCACACATGATGAATTCTGTCAACTGTGTCATGAAATTTGATAGAATTCACTGTGAAAAACAAGGCAACTAAGCATAAAGTTGAACTAGTACTGGCTATATAATTAGTTGTACCAAAAATGATGTGGGAGAGCAAGCTTGTAGGTATTATGGTCATGTTTAACTTTGGTGCTGCCAACATCTTCTAAGAAAATGATGAGGATCGTGCTTTTTGCATGCAGTTTAATTTGTGTGTTGGTTTTTTGCAATATAATAGTGTTCCCTGGGTAGAATAGCATAAATCAACTTTGAACCATAATATGCAAGTTTAAAATCAGCAGATGTTTATGGTTAAAAGTAATGGCATTAAATTAAGTTAAATAAAAATTTGGAATATGCAAGATATCAATTCGGAAGTGATTTGAATGGGTTGTAGGATAAAGCAAGAAGGTAAAGTCTGATATGAAACTGTTATAAAGAGTTGTGCAAAGGACAAAGTTAAGGCAACTAGTTTTTAGGTAGTCTATATCACAGCATAATTTAATTCAAGTGCAGTAAATCAGCATTTCAAAATCAACAAGATGCAGTGAAAAAATGATGGGGAATTTGGACAAAACAATCACTTCTGTGAAGAGTCACTGTTGTCCTGGGGCTGGCTAGTAGGAGTTGCTTCAGCACCAGAGTAGCCTTCAGTTCCAGGTTGGGGATAAGTGTATCCCAGGGCAGCATAATATGAAGCATAATAGTCATTCAGCTGCTTGTAGTAATTAGCATACGCCTCTTGGTCAGCAGCAGACGCGCCTTCTGGAAGTACAGGTTGATCTTCAGGTTTAGTTTTGTCATGACCACCCTCAGCTTGGCCATCAGCAGCACCAGGGGCAGCATAGGGGTAGCCTGAAGCAACAGGGTAATAGGGATAAGCTCCATAGGGCTGCATAGGAGTCATAGCAGCTGAGTATCCATAACCATAGCTTTGTTGAGAATCGTATTGACTAGAGAAATTAGACAATGAAGGGCTATGGGTTTACCTGGTGTAAGCCTAGAAGAGCAAGAAAGATATAAAGACAAGCCAAATCCAAGAAGAGAAGCAAAAAATAAAAAGGCAGGAAAGAGAAGCAAAGTGTCATCAGTAAAAGAAATATGAAATAGAAAGAACAAAAGAGTCATGATGCTCTTTATTAAGGACATTGATAAAATAGGAGGTATCTAGCTTTTGAGGGCTTGCTAGGATAGAGGGGAAGCAGAATGTAAAACAATAAAATAATAACTAATTAACTGTCAGATTTGGCAGACTTAGATAAAAGAAAAGGCATAAATAAATAAAGAATACTTACACCTGGGCCATCAATCTTTTCGTAGATGAGCGTTTTGGCATTCTCGATGGATTCAACGTTGCCTGTTGACTTAGAATTATAAGAATGCAATAAATACCTATAATCGTAATACAGCGCTCAGCTGGGGCGGGGTCAGTATCGGGGACCTCGATGGTGATGCGAGCTCTTGATTGCTGTTGCATAAATTTGATGGTTTCGCCACCTAGGGTGTAAGTTATGGACTATTGTTTAATAAGTTACCTCGACCGATTAAAAGACCAACTTTGTCGTTGGGAACTTTAATAGTAATCTTTTCTTGGCCAGGCTGGCTTCCGACTGAACCTGATTGCATGGCAAGACTGCCACGTGCAGTGTTGATTTCACCACTGACAATCGCCATAATAAGGGTTTTGGCTCTCTCTATACTTTCATCGTTTCCTGAGATGTTTATGAGACGCTCGACGTTGGCACCGTTGGGAATAGTACTGTCGGGGACGACGTTAATTCGAGCACCACTTTGATCAATAAGATCGCGAATGGTCTCTCCACCTTTTCCAATGATCAGGCCAACACGGTTTCCAGGAACAGGAAGTTGGACATCTTTTGCACCTGGGATAGGAGCCCCACGACTGGACCCTCCCATGGGACCTGCGCCACCAGTCTTATTGTTAAGATGGTTATTGATCAGTTGATCAATCATGTCACGAGCAGTCCGAATAGCATCCTGAGAACCACTGACTGTAGTAATACGATTTGCATCGTTTGGATCATGATCTTGCGCAAAGTTCACTTTAGCACCAGAAAGATTTTGGATTCTTTTAAGGGTTTCACCAGCACGACCAATAATCAGGCCAACAAGGTTGCTTGGCACGGGAAACTCTTCTGAAAGCCCGCTAGATCCATATGGAGGAGGTTGGCCATACATAGAAGCCATGCGTGACGCTTGGTCGTGTTGGTCATGAGAACCAAGACCATAATGAGGTGGTCCTGAAGGAGCTTCTGATTTTTTTTAAAAAAATAAAGAGTGTACTACTTACGTTCTTGACCATAATAAGCGCGCTTTATATCTCTTTCATAGCCATAGCCACCTTGTGGCGCACCATACATAGCTTGTGACTGGTTGGGCTCATCTTCAAAGCCTCTTTTACGAGAGTATGAGTCATCTTGAGCTGGGGGTTTTTGGCCAGAGCCATGTTGCTCTTGGATTTTAGCAGCGATGGCTCTTGCTTTGGCAATCGCATCGGCAAAGCTATCTTGACCACCTGCCGCCGCTTCAGACCCATTGGGCCTCAAGCTAGACGGCGGAGGGACACTATTATAGCTTCCCGACATTCCGTATGTGATTTAGTGAAGCACTAAACTAACTTGTAATCTAGGCTGGGAGCGAGATCAGGTGCACAGAGTCGCTAAAATTACAGGTGTATCTTCAGGCAAATCTATTCGGCAGCCTTCGAATATTGCAGGATGCAGAAAACATTTTCTCACCTCTATGCCTTTGGAATCACAGGCTTGATTCCGACTTTGTAAACATGAGCTTTGTAAGCAAATTAATACTAGAATTTATATTGATTGCTTAGCAGCGTATCAGAAACCTGCTGCAAGAGGAGTTTAACGAGACTTTGAATCAGCTCCTATTTTTCACCGCATCAAATCAAAAAGGCGCACTTAATTTATGCACTATCCTTAGCGGTGAAAATTAGAAGTACCAGCTTTAAATAAAAAATGACAAAGGCCCGTTAATCGCTTCACGCGTAGCATAAAATTTTAAAGACTCTAACGAGGATTTGAAAAAGCAGTCTTAAATCCGATATTATCTTAAATCATATCCTTACAAACCCTTGCTCATTATAAAGAGTAAAATACATGGTGCCTTTTTCAGAGTTAATTAAAAGTTATGATACACTATATCCTTCATGGCTGACAAGAAGAGATGTGGTTGAAAGCGCCAAAATATGACGAGGCAAGTTTCAATACATAATTTATAGCAGTAGCCCAAGAGTAAGTAGCTCACATGTGAAAAATTATCTTATTAATGAGTCCTGATATAGCAATTTACATTAGGCCATACTTTCTGTAACCGGATGAAGAAAATTTGACCAGATAGGGGAGGTTTTCTTTGAGCATTCATATTCAATATTATTTAAACTCAGCTGGACATAAATTAAAAAATGTTCATGTGAGGTCTGGTGCTGGAGAGGGGAAAAGTGGTTACTGAATTAGACTAATAATTTTCAAGTCTAGGAGCTTAATAAATTTATCACTATAGGAAAGGGAAAAAGGCCTCAAGCCTTGGATTGTAATATTAAAGTAGCACAATTAAGCTCTAGAAAGTCATTGACACAACTTGATCTTTCAAAGATCTGTAGTTAACTTAGTGGGTAGGAAACTGCTTTACACAGCAATTGAGGGTGTAAAGGTGTGAGTCCTTGGGATATATCTCATTGAGTGACACATATTCAATAACTCCCTTCATAGAGTAAAATAAAACCCAAAAATCTGTAGTTAGGGTTGTGACAGGTTTTTAATTGGGATGTCTTTTAATTAAGCAGCATCCTAGAATAAATTTGAGCCCAATTCCAGTGAAATCAGATAATATTCAATTCTGGTAAAGCCAGGTTCTAATAAAAGATGCTGTCATAATTGTGTTGTTTTGGTAGATTTTCAGAAAAAAGGGGGAAATACTGAACTAGAAATGTCTTTATTTTAAATATATATATGTTTTTGTAATGGCATTAGGCATAAATAAATGATTTATTTATATAGGGCACTATTCTTATAAAATAAGTTTTATATCATATAAAAACTAATTAGCTATGCATCTCAGTTGGCGGTCTTGGCTTGGTATGTCCTGACTTTAGGTCTTTGATAGGTCAAGCCAAATCACAGGTCTTCTTTTATGACTCAAAACCTTGCTGGAAGTCTACCATGTAGTTTTGACAATGCACTGAAAGGATTAATTAGATTTGATTCTATATATTATTAGATATAGTTTAATCTTTTACTTTTTATAATTTTTAAAGCTTCTAGAATACCATGATTCTTTGCCGGATCTGCCAGCATGAGGAATAGCAACAGGCAAAGGCATGACTCACCAGATAATGTGAGCTAACTTAACTAGATATGAGAGTACCTGTCATGGCCGGGTGTAGTATCATACCAAGGCAACATGGGAGGAGTCCACCCTTCAGGATATTGCAACACCAAAGCCCAATATAGGAAGGGCAAGGAGCGAGACAAGTACAGCATACCTGCTGCGAGTGGACGGTAGGCACCAAGGTGAGGCACTACAACCTCAGCAAGACTAAGGATGGTCGGAATGACCATTCCATATCTGCTGTGGTCATAAGGGATGACCTCAGCAGAGGGTTGAGGGATTGGAGGAAGAGTGGGAGGGATGTAGTTGCTGGTCCGTCCAGGGCTGGGCCCTGGCTGGTAGTACATGGTAATAGGTTCTACAGTTTCTACTAATGGAAGTGGTGGTAACTGAGCTGGTTGATAAGGGATTGTCCAAAGTGATAAAAGAATATGGGGAAGGAAGGCAAATACTACTCTATAGACCATATACTTTATTAAATGTTGTCTGCATCTGTCTTGATTATAGGGAAGTGGGTTTTATACCACTCATCTGGTCTTCCTTAGAAGCAACTACTGATAGCTTCTTGGAGTGCTCTAGTAGTCCAACCTTTGGTCATAGGTACTTTGGGGATGAAGGTGGAATTCTTGAGAACAGGGGATATGGTCCCAAGAATCTTAGACTGGGTTGGTGGAGGGAAGTTCTCTGAGATATGGCCATTGGATTGGTTGATTGACTCATGACTGGTGGGAGTTCTGGGGTCTGGGTTTGGCTCATCTGGTTTCATCTTAAGATCAGTCAGATTGCTGGAAGCTAATTGGTGACTAATTATATCTGGCTTAATCATTAGAGGCTGGGATTGCTTGGCAGTTTGGACTTGCTTCTGGGTAGAGGGATTATCATTTGCTGGTGGATACTCCTGACTGATTGGCTTTTCTTCTATTCCTGACCCAATGAAACAGTTTGAAGCTGCAGACATTGTGGGGTTTTTAATGGCTTGGGAATCTTCTCTGGCAGGATTTATTTGATTGGCAGGGGAAACTGAAACATCTTCCTACAGATGATGCTTCATGACATCAGTGGGTGAAGTGGCATTGAGTTTTAAACTGGAAGGTTGGATGGGGACAGGAGCCTTAACTTCAGGGAAACTGGTTGGCTGGGTTAGAACTGGGACTGTTTTACTTGCCAAGTTATTCAACAGACCCAGTTGATATTGGATCTGCTGAACAACCCAGAAAAAATCATTCATTGTTGGATGGGAGCCACCCAGCTCATTTATGACATAGGAGCTGGTGGCTCTGCCACTGTTGGAGGCTGCTAGCCCCCCAGGGCCAGTTTGTGAACTGGCCTTGGTCGTATCAACAGCTT
Organism: Entomophthora muscae; assembly: GCA_014839935.2. Lineage (NCBI taxonomy): Eukaryota > Fungi > Entomophthoromycota > Entomophthoromycetes > Entomophthorales > Entomophthoraceae > Entomophthora > Entomophthora muscae. The sequence goes on from QTSX02004350.1 coordinate 92,303, forward strand.
TCATTATTGAAAGCCAATTAAAACTGATCTCTCTTTTGAGAGTCAGTTTCCACCTGCCCTGGTGGCTTGTGGGTGGTTTGAATCCCCCAGGGGGTTTGCGCGGTTACCCGCGTTTTTGCTTTACAGCGAAGGTCGTGGGTTTGACTCCTGGGCTCAAATTTTTATGTTTTGCGGCCCTTACAGTACCTTTTCTCAAATAGGCCATGATCCAAAAGTTGGCAAAGTGAAATCAAGGAATCCAGTGAGTGCAAGATAAAGTACTTTCAGGGCCCAGAATTCCCTAGACAATCAGCTAGCCTTCCTAGAGATAAAGCAACCAACAACATGAGAAACATTGCCAACTGCCTTCCTGGGAGGAAAAACCCCTTTTTGATCACAAATGGCCTGGGTTTTGCAAGGCCCACATGCCATGAAACTCTGGCATTGAGTCTAAACACAAATTTTGGTGCATTTACTATAAGTAAATGATAAATTGGGAGGGTGATCATTCAATTGTGCAATTGGGTGCTTGATTGCTTGTGGGTTCTAATAATAGCTGTGGCACCTTGGCATGCTGCAACAAAACCAAGGTTCATGATATACCAGCCAATGCCCTTCCACCCCCAGGTCCCAGTACACAATTTACAAGCCAATTTGCAAGTATCACTGAAAATGATTCCACCAGGCCTCTGGTGCACAAAAGGCTAAGGATTTCTCAGTAAGTATAAATAGTGAGGAGGAGAAGCCTTCCTCACTGTTTATATATTAAAATAAACAACTTTATGCCCAGGATCCATTATTTTCTTTCAGGAATTATCTATTTTTATACCAATATAATCATTATGCTTGCATCTATTTGTGAGTCCACTACACAATACAACCACGTCTATCTGTTCCCTCCTGGCTCTGCTCCTGTCACTTTGGTTAAGCCATCTCATGCCATTGACTTGAAGTTCTTCCACCCTCACCACCTGGATCTTCCTCCTGGCCACTCTATAGTGTCAATTCTGCCTACCATTAAGGATATTCCTCTCACTTCCCCCTGCCCAATGTGCCTCCTGTCCAAGACTTCAGCAAGTTGAGGTTTGTTTACATCACAGTATTGGGGCTGGCCAATCAGGCCGTGCCTCATACTAGAAGTTGGTGTCCTTTGGCTACAGCTGTGAATTATCTTGTCAGGGTAGCACCAACGGTGTACATGGCCTTTCAGACCTGGCCTGCCTCCCCTGTGGGAGTCCAGCCAGACTCTGGTATGGGCTGTGACAAGTACTATCAAGAGTTGGTTTCATTGGCTGGGTGAAATAGTCTCAGCAGAGTAAGGCAATGTAAGCTTTGGGGTGAGAGTGGGATTCATAAAAACAAAGTTATGTTGGAGTTGAAATATTTCTCTCTGAAAATGAGATAATTGATGATAACTACTTGATTTTCCTGTACTATGTGGTAAAATTATTTTACACTTCCAGTGTGAACTTACCAGATGAGATCCCCAAGTGCATACTGTTTGTGATTGTAGTTCAGAGAGTGATATGTAAATTGAAAAGGGCCAAAGGGCACTTCAGGTGGCACCAGTAGTTCAGGAAATCCCCTTAAGTGTCTTGGGAGGAGTTGATATCTTCCCCAATAGTGAACTTGCTGCTGGGTAGTTGGAAATGTAGTAGAGCAAGAATAAATTAGTTTATAAAGTTCCTACCCCCTTAGCACTCAACAGGTAATCACATATTTAGTGCCCCAAAAAGTTCCCTGGGAAGCCTGTTTTACCCCCCCCCCCATTGATTTGGATGATTTAACCTACATTGCAAGGAAAAGTATGTCCTGGATACCTCTACAACTCTGCTGCTATTACCCACTTTTTTACCCTCCCTGGGTTGAAACTATATCAGAACCAAATACCTTAATCCTTGATATAAAGCCCTATTGAATGCTCTCCTTGGTAGCCAATCAGAAGGAGACACATCAATGCCCCTATCCAACCCCTCACTGTCAAGGATGGTATCATTAGGTCTAATAATAGATTAATGGTGTTGTAACTGTGTTGTATTAGCAAGTTACAAGGGGAAAATATTTGGAGACTAGATAATTATCTTTATTGAGATATATTGTCACAGTAGATTCCATAATACTGGGAATTATTTGCCCAAGTAGAAAAGCTCAAAAATCTGGAAACCTGTTAATAAAATTAACTGATTTGACAGATTTAAATCAAACAGTTGATTGAAAATGGATTACAGCTGCTCCAGTTTGCCAGTTGTATTTGATTCCCCCCTGCAAGCTGATACTGATAAATTGACGTAATATGAGAGTCACCTGATATGATCTTATTTATCAGCACGGTCATCAGAAGTTGATCACACAAGGGTTCTTTGCAAATTGGACTAGGTACTCACTTGACAATGCAGAAGGAATAGGATCCAAGGATCCAGGTGGTATTGCTTAGTCAAAATTTGATATATATTGAATAATTTTCACTGTTTTAACTCTTAAGAGTTGAGTCCTCCCAAAAATTTACTCAATAAAATCAATTATCCCTTGGTATAATATCTATTTTAAATGCATCCTGTAGTTGTCCTTTTGAGCTACATCCCCTACAATTTAATCCTTAGCCAGATTATTACGGGAAGATGGGGGCCTGCTGTTGGTACTTCATTGTCATCTCCGCCAAATGTCAATTTAATGCCTGCCAATCTCAGAGCTGTTCCCCCTCCTTTCAAAGCTGAAACTCCTGTGCTATCTCAATGTCCTTAATTCTACGCTGAAGACTCCTTGATTCTCTCACAGGCTATTTATCTCAGGCTCTTTTGGTTAGGGTTAATCATTTTGCTTAACCCTAGTGTATCATTTGGAAATTTTACAAAACAGTATTTGAAGCTTCATTGGTGGTTAATCATCAACTCTATGTGGATTTGGGTGGTGATTCCCCACTACATGGAGACAGCTTCTTACTATCCAACCATTTGTCACATATGTGACTTATATAGGTTGATTAAATCTTTTTAAGAGAAACAAGATCAGGACAATCAATCAATTGGATTAGACAAGGGGGTGGCCTGATCCTTATAATAAGTTAAGTGCCAAATTGAGCTGTCCACTGAGTAGATATTGCCATTGGTTCTTGCTGCCTTGTTTAGGAATTTGAGTTGACTTCTGCATGTGGCTTTGGGTTGTGGGGAAGTCAATTTGAGTGGCACAGAGTCTCTTGTGCGGAATTCTTCCAAGTGGTTGATCCACTGTTTTGGCACTGAGTTGTTTGGCTAACAACTTGGGAAATCCAAAAAATTCAGATTTTGGATTTTTTAAAAAAACCATTTTGCAACTAGCCTATCTTTAAAGCTACTTCCCATGGCTCTGGATAGAACTCTCTTCCCCTGTCAAAAAAAGAAGTCTCTCCAAAAACCGGCTAAACCTTTTAATTCTTTGAAGGATTTAGAGCACATAGTGGACAAAAGATTTGTTTTAGCATACCCACAGATCACCTTAATTCTTCTGTCCTGCCATGAGACAAAACACTAGTCAATTTGGGTTACTTACTGTCCTGGTGGTGACCACTCTTAAAAGCTATAAGGGTCAACCAAAAAAATGCTGTCACATTTCCTCAAGTAAACTCAAATTATCAGTTGAAATTAATTCCTAAGAATACCCTCTAGGCAAAATCTAATCAGATGGCAGTCTGGAAAATAATTCAAAAACTTTCAACTCTCTTGATTGAGGGTTGTAATTTTTATCCCCCAGCCAACCAAGAGGCTCTCCTGCTCCTGGTGGTTCTACTGTTAAAAGTCTTGCCCTTGAAAAGACAAGCAGGCCCACTTTAAGTCTCTTCTTGTATATTGTTATCAATAAAAGGCTTTAAATAACTTTTCAACCATTATTAGTTAAGGTATATTAATTTAGATCCCTTTATCTAAAACTTTTTAGTAAAAATAATTGCCTTCCTTACTGTAAATTCATAACCTAAAGGTAAAAATGCGGGATTGTCAAATTCTTTTGCATGAACTCACCAACTTAGTAGAGTAATTTTCATCCCAGAACAACTTACTTTTTTTATATAAAATGATGAAAAATATTCCAGTAAGTTGGTGAGTTTACGCAAAAGAATTTAAAAATCCCGCATTTTTACCTTTAGGTTCTGAATCTACAGTACTCTAGTTCTTTCCTTTTAGCTTCTGGGTGTTTCCGCTGCCTCCCTAGTGTTAATATTAGTGTTAAACTATATTAGTTATCCTTTTTGCTTTTGAAAGTGAATTAAAATTTAAGTTTTAATTTGAAATCCCTTATATTTTCTTATTTTAATTCAGAAATCTTTCTGTTTTCATTTAAAACTAACTTTGAATTTCAATCTGAGAGCACTAAAGTCCCCTCAGTGGTCTCTAAGTGCTCACAATTCAGTTTGAGCACTCTAGACTGTCAAACTTAATTTTGATAGACCTTGAATACTTGTTTTTAACTGCTTAATTCCTCCCACCTGCACCAAGTCCCTTCAAATTTTTTGAAGACTCCAAAAATGTTGCTTTCTGAAATTAAGTTTGCAGCTTTCACCTTGTCCCCTGCCCTGCTCCTTATCTGATCCACTTCTCAGAACTCTGGGTGTGTATTTCTTTATCTTCTTACCTGGTGGGACAAAACCTTACTAAGCTCTTGTACCTTCTTGATGACCTTCCTGGTAAGATCAACAATCTACTCTCTACTTGAGAGAACCTTTTCTGGAGCCTTACCTGTGACAATGTGGAATTTTCTCTCCCTATTGCTGTTCCTGTAAGCCATATTGGTTAGGAGACCCTGATACCAGACCCCTTGGGAGTAGAAGAGTTGCCTTCTCTTCAGGACCTGCTGGTACTCCCATAATATGCTCCAAAGTGTACTTACTGGTTGCTTAAAGGCATGTTGCTGAAGAGTTTGAACTCATATCTTCCCCAATTGACCCCCGCCTTGTGCCTTTAGACACCTGTTTGAGTGGCCATCCCAGCCTTGCACTGGATGGTATCCTGGTGGGTTTCTCTCCCAGGATGAGAGCCAAGCTTAGTAAGCTTATTTCCCCTCTCTCACACTATTAGCAACCAATGACCCACATTCTTCTCAATTCTGACCCCCAAAAGCGAGCAAGAAGCTCTGATCTACTTGCTTACTCATTCTCTAAATAAAGCTTATGTAAGGTCTGAAGCCCTTTGAAAGGTGGTTATAAACTAATACTTTCAAGCCCAATATATTTATGTTGATTAAATATAAAGAAATTGGTAGAGTTTTTATAGCAATCAAATCAAAGATTATAACAATATATAGGGTGTAAAATGAGGACTGAGACAATTTATTAAGCCTAAGAAAATGAAATAGAGATTAGTCTTCATAATATTATACTGATTTAAAAAATTAACTTATAAATCTGGATATTGGTCTGCATTGACTGTAGGGTTAAACTATTGAAAATTAAATCCAGTTTGTTACTGTAAAAATTACTTAAATGATGATACAGGAAATCAAAGGGAATCATTGTGAATATTACTAAAAAGAAAGGAAAGTATTTAAAAAAGAATAGATTAAAAGCAAGCTTCAAAACCTAACAAGTACCTTTTGGGGTGAAAGTCAAACAAAATCAACTTGGAGTTGAGAGTGAGAAACTGAAGCTATTTATTATTTCTTGAGAATCGAGGTGATCTGCTTGGGTTTAAAGATTTAGCTTGGGAAGATTAATCTTGTTTTTGTAGGAATAGCTTATGGATCTTATCAGATGAAAAAAAACAAAGCTATCATGGGGTTCCAAGAAAAGAAAATAAGACTAAGTTAAAGAACTTAGCTTAAGTGGAAGAAAATAAAATGTAGGGGGTATGTAAGATGACACAAGTATTTTGACGTCAAAACCAAAAAAAGGGAAACCCAGTCTGAGATCCAGAAATGAAGCAAAAGGCAAAAAAGTAATTTTTGGACTAATACTAATCTTTAAGTGTAGAGTCCTGAGTTTGAACCCCAAAAGAAAACAAAATTCAACTTTAAACTTGAATTTTAACCATTAAAATTTGGACTAGGAGACCAGGTTTGAGCAGAAAAGATAGAAAAATGCCAGAATTTGACCAGAAATATTTATCATGACTCTGGATACTTGTGGACAAGAAAATGATAAAAAATTTGATGAAATATTAAATGCTGAGATTCTTTATAATAGCAGTGAAGAGAAAATCCTGACAGCCATCCAAAGACCTCTTTAATTGAATTCAGGCATGTGGAATAGGCAGGAAGAAATAAGAGGTGTTTAGGCCCTGTAGCTAATTGCTTCTGGCCAATTTCCACGCCTATCTCAATCATTGGGAATTCATTGAGAATATATATCACTTTGTGGAGCCCAAATTATCCAACACAATGATGCTGATAAACCCCAAGATAGTAATCCAGAGGTGCTCCTTAATCAATTGGAGAACACAATGAAGGTCCTGCTGTTGTGGGATCCCAAGATCATTTGATACATCTCAATCTCTTTTGGACTGAGGAGAGCCATCATTGAATAGGCTGTGGTGAAGACTTATGCACACCAAGACACTTTTTTTTGGAACCTCTGGGGACATAGCTATAGCCATTGTATATAAATGAGGCAAACACTGATTTGTTAATATAGTAGAATTTGACCATCCCTTTGTTTTTGAGAGAAGTGTATGCATCTGCATATTTTTGCTGAGTCTCAATATTGGAAGGGCTGTTTCTGTTATATGAAGATACCCTGAGTTTTTTCCAGGAGAACCTCAGTTTTCTTATCACTTGACAGTAAAATGGAATTGAGGCTTTAATTCCAAGCGTTGAATTTATCATTTTCTGTATATTTTCCAGGAAAAGATGGCAAATTTAATTAATCCACTATCATATTGCTTGTTAGTCTTATTTTTTGAGGATAATTGATAGTTGTTTGTTATTCTCAATTAGATTAATTTTCACAGTCTTTTTAAAGACTTGATATAAGCAATTAGTCAACTTTAAGTAAATTTTAACAATACTTGCGGCCTTTCTTTAGTCAGCTAGATGTTTTTATAAGATTGATGAATATGAGATGCTTTGCATTGGGATGAGCTGTCCAGTCCTTGGAGTGCACTGGTTAGTGACATCTTATTGGGTGACAATAAGCATTGGCACCTGAGTGTAGTATTCAGTGACCTTCTTCAACACCTTCTTCCCATTTACAGTGTTTTAGAATTCTGACTCTTTCTCTACATACCCTTCACTCACATAAGGGTTGTATCTAGTATCTAGTATCAATTATAACATCACACTTCTTACATATACTTTCACTAGATGCATCTTTGCGGTATTAAGGTGGATATATAAAATAAATTTGCTCAACTGTTTTGTTGTTAAAATTTTTAGATTTGGTCATTTTTTAGTCTTTCTTGTAAGATTTGATATTTAGATTGATAATCCCAGATCTTCTGGTGTAAACAGACTGACTTTGTGTTTGGGCTGCTCCACCCTCTACTTTGCAGGATGTGTTATTTGTTGCTCTGTTGTCCACACATACATGGGCTCTCTTGGTAGACCCTCTGGGCGCCTGCAACCTTGGTGCTTGACGCTAGGTGCACTTGCTTATTGTCCTTGCTAAGTAATATTTCCATTAAAAACAAATAAAATTTCCATTTCTATTTTTTAACATATTGTGTAAGTGCCCAAGACCCAAAAGCAACCTCAACAGGTTTCAAACCCACACTTGCACTTGGCAATCACCTGCGTGGGCGGCTGCAAAAGCTTACCAGGGGACCAAACCCCTGCCAAGCCACCAGGGTGAGCAAAAGGTTAGGCCAATTGCGCTGGCCTATTTAGGCCAGGAGCAATCAGCCACAGCTGTTACCACAATCAGGGCCAGCCAATTGGCTGGCCCAGGGGGGCTAGCATCCCCCACCAGCTCCAAGCATAAAAAGGAACCAGATGGCTCCCAAGTAACAGCCAAGTGCATTGGCTGGATGCTGGAGCAAATCCAGTACTAGCTGATATTGCTCCAGTCCCCATCCAGCACTGCGTCTACTGTGCCAGCTTCTGTTTCTGGCCTGGTTTCCTCCTCTGCAGTTCCTGCTGCTTCTTTTTCTGTTCTTTCTGCTCCTATCCAGAATAATGCCAATTCTGAGGATTTCCTGAATATTCAGGAATGCAATACAACCAAGACTAAACCACCCACTGATGTAATGATAGAGAATATAACTACCAAGGAGATTGAAAATAATCACCAATCAGTTGATCACAATAACTTCCCCAACCATGCAACAGCTACACCCCAGTGCAGCTCCCTGAATGTTATAAAAGCCACCCAATTAACATCTAGCAATCCAACCATAATGAAGATGAGACCAGATGCCACTATTATAGTCCCCAGACAGGTTCCTAGCCAAGATTCTATTAGCCAATCCACTGACACTGCTCTGATGAATTCACATTTCCAAGCCCAGGCCAAAAATCCAGATCCCTGTCTACTCATACCATTATCCTCCAAGTGCCTGTGACCAAAGGATGGGCCACTGGTGCTTTCCAAAAAGCTGTCAGTAGTCTCTTCCAAGGAAGACCAGATGAGTGGTATAAAACCCACTTCTCCAATCAAGTCAATTTCAGCCAACATTAAATAAAGTGTATGATAAATCAATTGGTACTAGCCTTTATTCCTCACATATTATTACAACCTTGGATATAACCTACCTACCAGCCTACCTATCAAACAATCAAACCTATAGCGCCCCTTGCAATAGACTACTAACCAGGGCCCAACCCTGGAAGGGCTAGCTACTACATACCACCCCCTATTCCACAACCTGCTGCTGAGGTACAACCCTATAACCATAGCAGATATGAGATGGTTATCTTAACTGTCCTCAGTCTGCCTGAAGTTGTGGTGCCCCACCTTAGTGCCTACTGTCCCATTGCAGCTGGCATGCTGTATCTGTCCCATGTCAGGGATCCACTCATTGGGGAGCCTTTCTCCAATAGAGTGGAGAAGAGCTCCCAGGTTAAACTTGACTAGAGTGGACCCTACTGGGATCCCTATCATTGACATATGTAAAAGATGACCAAATAAGTGAAATCTTCCCAGGAAGGGAGTGAAGTGTTTTAACAGATAATAGACGCTGGTGTATCCCAAGACCAACCAGGGGGCCTTGGGATGGATAATGGGGGGAATCAAGCGGTTTCAATGTATGGGGCATGACAGAAACATGGTCCAGAACGATACCAAATGAAGTCTTCTGATTTATTAGTTGGAGTTGTTTTGGGAGTTTCAAAGCTCACGTTAGCCTGGCCAAGCCCAATTAACAAACAGAAGGCCCAAACCATAAATATGAGCTTCATGTGGTTGCAGGGAATCCTTGGGTATCTACTAATCAAAATTTAGAGGTTTTTGAGAATATAGATTTATTGAAGTGAAGATAGGAATATAAAATTGTTGGAGCAATTTGCTCAGAGGGAATTGTTCAGCTTAAATACTAAAGTCAAGTGGAGGAGGGGACATAGTGGTTACCAGGTGATCCTGCAAGAGTAGTTTAGAAAGTATTGCCTTGCAGGACTGCAGCAGGCTGCAGCCTGCAATGCAAGAAGAGGTGAGTTAGGATATTGAATTGCAGTATTGTACTGTACTATGATTGGGGTTGTATTCTAGGGTTAGATGTGTAGTACTTCTATGGCTTGGTTAATCTGCAACCTTTTATTAGCTTTGTGGTTCCAATAATAATTGTTTGCACTGTTTTAAGCATTTAATTTTAGCCTGATTGGATGTATTGGGTGTATCAGAGCTAATTTTAAATGTTATCTTGCTGTTGCTGTCAGGTTCATCATCTGGTGCCTTGATTTTTGAATTTAAACTAGAAATTATATAGTCAATTTGGTTTTTGCATTTGCTTTTGCTTACACTCTTGTTTTCAAAAGCACATTCATTAATCAGTTTCAAATGTGTTTTTGAATTGATTAATTTGATTAATAGATTGTTTCTGTTGTTTTCTACTTTCACATTTATAAATGCAGTTTCCAAATCCTTCTGTGTGCTAAGAGACCCAAGGTTTGATTTTCTTCTTGTGAAAGCAATGAAATCACTTACACTGCTACTTGCCCTTCCTGTACTGGGCATTGGTGTCATGTTATTCTGAAGGATGAGACCCTTGCATGGCATCTTGGTACTGCACCACACCTGGCTCTGACATATTGTATTCTGGATTTTTTTAGACTAGATTGGACACCAAATTACTTGTATCTGCTCTTTTTATACTATATCTACATTGTCTTTCTAAATCTGATTGAATCAAACTATTAATATTAATATTGCTTATTTTTATTAAATCTTCAATTTTATGAATAATTTCACCCAAAAATCAACTCTAACTATTCATATATGATCTTGATTTAAGATCACATGTATTAATTTGTACAGCCTATCACTGAGATAGTTATTAACATAATTTCTTGGTAGTTTAGTTTTGGGCACTGTGCTTTTTTTTCAATATTACCCTTATTTTTATGTGTGAATCTTGTGTTGTGGTGTGCAAACTTTGTGCGCTCTGTTAAAAAATGGTAAAGATAGTAGAAATTAAGATGGATGTAATTTAATGTGCTTTCACCTGGAGATCCTGATCTTATTACATGCCTTTGGTTTGTTGTGTGTTTGATATAAATATTGTGAATTTGTTTTTTTCTCACTTTTTTAAAACCAATATTGACACCTTGCCTGCCAATGTGTCTTATAACACAGGGGGCACTCAGAGTTGCCTCATGGCTGTCAGGAATATTCTTGACAAAACCACCCCAATAAACAACATTTTGTTTACCATTAGGCCTAAAGCTTGAGATGAATATTTGCAGCAGTTCCCCCTGATTGGGAAAACTGCCGCAAAACAGAAGCCAGAAGAAAAAGAAATTAAAAATTTTAATTCTTCAACTTCTGGCTTTTATAGGCCAACTGTGCAGCTGGCCGCCTGCCCTCTGCAGGCTGCACAACCAATTGCTAGCCTGCCTGCCTGCGGCTGGTGGTACTCCTCCCACGGCGGGGCTGTCCACCCCCACCAAATGGGGAAATTGCCAAAATGGGGAACCAAAAAAAGGAAATTTCCTCAATACCCAAATTAGGGGAACTGCTGCCCAAAACAAGAATCTATCAAATCTGGATGACACTGACAGGATACCCTGAAATCAAATTAATGCAGTAGCTGCAGAACCTAAATTTGGATGCATGAAAGCATCCAAAAATTCACTTTTTCACTGCTAGCCAGGAATTAACAATACATTGCCTACAACTCCCTTTCAATGCCTCCCCAGAAAGGGAATTCCAGACAGCACCAAGTGTTTGGGGTTCCCCACCCAATGCTTTCCACTATTTATCCTCACTAGGGCTGATTGTATATAATAAAGATCATTCACTTGATGATAGATTGTGCTATCATTGAGTGAATTACCCCTCAATAATATCCAATAAATCAACCAGACTTTAAACACCAGAAAGTATGAGACACTAAGCTTTGTCTGCCCTTTCCCAGGGCTAAGGAGATGAACCACTTTATCTTCTTGGCTGTACTCACAGCCTGTCTTGGGATTGGGGGTCATCAACAACAATTTCAACCACACAGGCCATTCCATAACCCATCCAAAGATTACTATTATGAGGAGCCCACACAGTTAAACTCCTCTAATCATTACTCTTGGGCTGCCCTGGTTTTGCCCCAATCAACTCAGTCCATAGTAATCTATACCTTGGTTTACTATGCTCTCACATATTTTGCCGGTAATTTTTGTTGTTTTAACATTCACACAAAGAGGTTTTGATGGGTAATGACAATCTACCCAATTGTTACATTGCTTACTGGGGTCTGAGTAGCAAACTTGGGACCTTATCTAGCTAAAATACTCCCCCATTTATTGGGTATTTACAATGACATATCTAACAACATTGGGCATGCTGCTGCCAGTGTCAAAATATGGGCAACAACCCCAAACTAGGTGTGACAATTCACATGGAAGCGGGTTTGAAGGCGAGGGTTTATTGGCTTCAAATAAAGACACAATGCTGATAATTGATAGTGTTCCATGGTTTTGAGACAGGTATAGGTCTAGTAGGGAGCAGTGGCTACTAGGAAAGGTAAGGCTTGCCTATTAGGTAACAAGGGACTACTAGAGGCAAGTGATGAACCAGCCCAGCAGGGAACATTGGCTGCTAGGGTGCTGGTTAGTTGTCCTCACCCAGCAGGGAATGCTGGCTGCTAGGGGTGGGGAGTGGATCATCCTGGTGGGTAACACAGGCTACCAGGGTTGGTTGATGATGTGACCCTGGCAGGTAACACATGCTGCCAGGGAAGGGAGGAGCTGAGATAGCTCTATGTGCCCTTGTGCACTTACAGAAGGTCTGTGAGCAAGTACCTTACCTAACAGACTGATAGGGTGTCCTTGTCTGTGTTTCTTTGGGGGCTTTGGTGAGGTCCTAAGCTATCATTGGGGGCATGGATATGCTCAGAGGTGTTATCAGGATATCTTCTTGGGAAAGCAGTTGCAGAAATTGGTATGATCAGGCCTCTGGGAAGTAAAGTTGGTTACTTTGCGGCTGAAAGCTCAGAATTAACAACCTGAGTGAGAAAAGACAGCTGCACAGACATGAAGATTGTCTGTGATTGAATGGCCCAAGTGGAGGACACTTGCAAGGGCCCAGTTAAACACCAGCAGCCTTGTAGAATTATTTCCTGAGTCTGAGGTATTGGTAACAGGGACTGACAATGGAACCACAGTGGTTCATAGTGTAGGATCAATAGTGAAGACTAGTAAGATGAACTGTATGATCACAGTGAAGGCTAGTTGAGGGACTGGAAGATCATGGTGAGGAAAGGAACTAAGATGTTTTATATTGAGTACTGGAACCAAGATGGTTCATTGTGCAGATGAAACCTAGGTGGTTCACAGTGAGGATTAGCTGATGGATGAGCTGATAAACTGGAAAGGACTGGATGATGGATTAGGAATAACTGTTTTGAAGGACTAGAAGATCATGATGAAGGACTGGCTGAAGGACTTGAAGGCCATAGAGAAGGACTAGCTGAAGAACTGAAAGTTCATAGAGCAGGACTAGCTGAAGGACTAGAAGTTGATTAAAAAGAACCAGCATAAGTAGGTGCAGGAACAGAAATGCTGGATTTGGACTCTGGTAAGAAGGATTGTTAATAAAAAAGAAGCAGTAAAAGAATTAATTAAACTGCCAAAAGATATGATAAAAAGATTTAAATGGATATCATAAAATGAAAAAAGAGGGAATAATTCATGAAATTGGACTGTGAATTTATTAAGATTTGATTGAGTAGCTGGAAGCCAAAGAGGCCGGAAACAGGACAGAGAAACTGCTTGGACAAAGGCTTGAGTCTAGCTGAGATGGTTGGGAAAGGCAAGAAGCAAGCAACAGGCGAGTTCAAAGTGCTAAAATGTGAAGAAAATGCGGAGAAACTTGGAGAAACATCAAATAATTTAGGGTTCAAAAATCCCTTAAGTAAAACATATGGGGAAGCGCTCAAGTTTCACCGGAAAAACATGATGGAAAACACAGCGGAATCATTCAAATCACGGAGCAGTTGTTTATCCAGAGCAAGACAGTGCCAGGTTTGAACCAGGATCAAGAGCAAGTCATTTGGGCAAACAGTTCAGCAAAACCCTTGAATTTGAGTGTTTGATTGGCTGCAGGTCAAGGCCTGTTTGATCAGTGTTTTGAAGGCTTTAACTGAAGAGTTTAAGCCTAAAAAATAGGGGAATGAAGAAGAAACCCCAAGGTTTTAATTGACTGGAGTAAGATAAAAGATCCAATATATTGTAGATAAAAAGAAACTGGATAGTTTAAGCTTTGGAAACCAAGAGCTCTGAGAGGAAACAAGGACTGAAACAAGGAGATATAAAAGGGAAAGCTATCTGAGGCTTTTCAGGGACTGACCCAAGTGAATTACAAAGGCCACAAGGACTACACAGAGGTCTTAAGCATAAGAAAAAGGTGCAGAAGTTTCATGAATGACATTTCTATACTTGTATTGAAAACCCAAGCGTTGAACCCCAGTTCTCTGAAGGCGGATCAAACCCTCCAGGACAGTCCAGGACCTGCCAATCCGTTAAGTCACAGGCTCAAATTGTTAAATTACTCCAAAATCCGCCAGCCTACTACAGAGGATTCCCTGAATAGTTGCCAGTCTGCCGCCAAACTGGTGCCAATGAAGACCCATACCTACAAAGAAGATGTAACCTGGCTAACGGAGGTTGGGGAAGGACCTACTGCCAACCTGCCAAGCGCCAATACTGGAGTTTTTAAATCAACCTTGGAAACCCTGGAATCAAACCCTGACCCTCCAAAGACTACTCAAGTCATACAAAGTGGACAGGAACCCGTCCACTTGCTAAATTGCAAACCCAAGTTGACAAGTTACTCCAAGGCCTGCCAGTCTCCCAAGGACAATTCCCCAAATGGTCACCAGATTGATGCCAACCTTGAGCCACCAAAGATCTGAACCTATGCAGAGGTTGCAGCTTGCCTTAAGGAGGTCAAAACAAAACCTATTTTTAACTCTGCCAATGACCACCAGCAACTGCCAGCCTTCCATCCAGAAGGGGTAGTACAATTGAACTACTCAGGTGATATAGTGAACAGTGGTGGCGGAACAAAGCATTGCCACTTCTATTTTCCAGAGCAGGCACAACCTGGATCTGCCGCCCTCAAAACTCTAAGCCAAGATCCATGCCCCACCAGTGCTGTGTCTGCGAACCTGAACCCTGCAAAAATTGAAGAAGCAAAACCCCATGGTATAAAAACCCTGGCGGTATGGTGATGACCACATTATCATTTTTGATAATAAAGTTTTATGAACCTTTGGTTTGAACAAATCTTACCTTACCTAGTCTTAGTGATCTTCCATCTTAACTCTGTTCAAGTAGACCATCAGGCAACCACCCCCTCTGGAGACCAACCTGCTGATCCTACCCAGGCACTATACTGTCCCCCAGGAGCCCCCTTTGGACCTGTGCATTTTACCAAATACCTGCCCAACCCGGCCTAGGCGGAGTACAACTTAGAGACCATCCTCATTGCTGACCCCTTGGCCAAGACTAGAGAAACTGAATACATAGGACGTGAAGGAAAGTGGTACAAAAGGCCACCAAGGTTGTTCAAAGACAAGTACAATTATCTGCCTGTCTACTTTGTTCCCATGACTCTGCCCTTAACCCCATGACCTGACCACCCAATGGAGACCCCCGCTGCTGCAGAGACCACATCCACTCAACTGTTTGGAGTAATCTATATCACCTTAACAGGAATGGTGAATTCCATGGTCCCTACCTCTGGACCCTGGTCCTTACTTGGGCAACTCATGTCTTACATTATCAAGTTAGCACCCATTCTATGGTGGGCTTTACCCACCGGCTCAGTCCAACCCCATCCCAAGCCACCCAATGCCTCTACCTATGCCTTGTTTCCTGACATTATGACAATCCTTTACAAACATGGTAACCTGGGCCCCAAGATGTTTTTAACACTTGGGGCAACTTGTATGCTTTTTTTGTGATAATCACTTATTACACCCATAAGGCAATTACCTCCCTGATACTCTAATGGATGAAGAACCAACCCGCCAAAGAATTAAAAGACCTGGCACTTGGTGCAGAACCCCAGAACCTCACCAGGTCACAAGTACAAAACGTGATTGTGAACCAGACCACAACCAAGGTGGATATGCCCCAGATGGGCAAACTCACTTTATAAGAAGCCCGCCAAGCCATGCCAGTCCTCTTCCTCCATTTTCAAACCAACACCAACACCTACCCCAGTGACACCAAGAAAGTCTTGGGGGTGGCTGCCATGCTATCAGGAGACGCACTAGATTGGTTTGGAAAGGCCACCACCAAAGATGTTGAATTTTGCCTTGACCACTCAAGATTTGAAGCCAAACTCATGAGCACTGGCAATGACCAAGACACCAGATACTACGCACTGAACTCTCTGTTAGAGATCCAACAAGCAAACCGCCCTATCCAAGCCTATATTGATGAGTTCCTTAAACTTAAGACTCAGAAGCAACTTGAAGACAAATTAGCCGCCATTATCTTCAGAAAGGGAGTCAATTCAGCCATAAAAGACTTGTTGAAGCACCACCTGCCCACATTAAGCCTGGAGGAACTACTTCCCCTATGCAAAGGCCTGAGTCTAAACCAAGAGGGAAAGAACTTGTACCTGGCCCAAGCCAGCAGAGCCACGACGCCCAACCAACCAGGAATGTCCCCCAAAGAGTTACAACACCACTATCAAGATGGGTTATGTTTTTACTATCACAAGGCTGGTCATCTAACCAGAGCATGCCCTAAGAAGAGTACACCTCCTGTATCCTTGGCACAAATAAACACCTCTGCGCAATCTTACAAATTCATCCAAGTGACCATATACCTTCTTGGGAATCAGCACCAGATTGAAGCCTTTATTAATACAGGAGCTGATGAAAGCTTCATTGACGCTGGCCTGGCAAAGGAACTAGGATTAACAGCTTCAGAGCGCAGCCTACAAGTAATCATGGGAAACAGCTCCCTGGACACTGGCTATGAATGTGAACAAGAACTCCCCTTGACAATTGGACAGAACTTATACCCAACCCCCTTGATCCTCTTGCCAGGATTGCCACATCCCTTAATATTGGGCGACTCATGGTCCAACAGACACGGCCTGATCCTTAACTATTGTGAACAGACCACCACTTTGGGACAACCTGAATCTTGTGACACCGTTTTGTTCTGTATGAGTCATGGCAGAGCCCCAACCAACAGACTCTTAACCATAAAGATGGAACCCAGCGTTGGGACACTACCTATTCCCCTGCAGAAGTGGGACCATGTGTTTAGCAAAGAGGGAGCCACAAAACTACCCAGCCACTCAATCTATGACCACGCTATAGACCTACTACTGGGCACCCAACCACACCACGGCCCCATTTATAGTTGCAACCACTGTGAGCAAGTAGCTTTGAAAGCATACCTAGAGGATATGACAAAAAAGGGTTTTATCTGAGTGTCAAAGGCCCCCTGCTTGTTGCCCATGCTGTTTGTAGGGAAAAAGGATGGCGGAATGTGTCCATGCGTAAACTACCAGAAACTGAACAACATTACGGTGAAGAACCACTACCCCATCCCTAACGCTGATGACCTTTGTGATGTACTGACTGGAGCCCAGGTGTACTCAAAAATTGACCTTTGTGATGCCTTCAACCAGATCCGAATCAAAGACAGAGACAAATACAAGACAGCTTTCAAAACCAGATATGGGTTGTACGAGTACCTAGTAATGTCATTTGGTCTCTGCAACGCCCCCAGCACTTTCCAAAGGATGATCAACACTGTCCTTGGGGAATACCTTGACCATTTTTGTGTTGCATATTTGGACAACATTCTCATCTACAGCAAGACCCACGAGGAACACCTGCGCCACCTGGACCTTATACTAGGAAAAATCCCACAAGCAAACTTACATGCTAAGCTTAAGAAATGTAAATTCTTTCAGTCTGAAGTTGAGTTCCTGGGATACTTAGTGAAGACTGGCGGGTTTGCCATGACACAGGAAAAAGTAGAAGCAATAACATCTTGGCCAGTGCCTAAATGCAGGAAAGATGTGAGAAGTTTTTTGGACCTGGCAAATTATTGCAGGGATTTCATCCAAAAAATTTCTCACATTACCCTGCCCCTTACCCGCCTTTGCTCTGACAAAGTCCTGTTTGCCTGGACCCCTGAATGTACTTCTTCCTTTGAAGCCTTGAAACTTGCCTTCACCTCTGCCCCTGTCCTGGCCATGCCCAACCCATCCAAGCCATTCATACTGTAAACCGACACATCTGACTTTGCGGTGGGTGGGGTCCTTCTTCAGGAAGGAGGGGATAGTATGCTACATCCTGTAGCATATTACTCCAATAAGATGCTGCCTGCCAAAGGAAACTACCCAATATACAACAAAGAGATGCTTGCAATAATGAAGACCTTGAAACATTGGCGCCAATACCTATGTGGTGCCAAATTTCCAGTAAAGGTCTTAACCAACCACAAGAACTTGGTTTACTTCTTCAAACCCAGACAGCTAAACCAGAGGCAGGCCAGATGGGCTTTGGAACTGGCTGGCTACACCTTGACCATTGACTACAAGCCTGGGAAGGTGAATGTGGTACCTGACGCCCTGAGTAGAAGAGCTGATCTGACCCCTTCCTCTGCAGAAACCAAGGACCACAACACACATGTACTCCTTGACCCTGCCAGCCTAAGCATCCAATTGATGTAAATGAAGATCATGGCCCACAAACCTGACATAATTGAGGCGCAGAAACAAGACAAATACTCAGCAGAACTTGTTGACAACTTGACCTCAGACCCAGAGAGCCACCACCACAAGAAAGGATTTTTTGCTGAAAGGATCCACCCTGCTATTACACATCTGGATCTATGTACCAGAAGGTGAAACAAGGACCAAAGTACTCATTGATTATCATGACTCAGAGATGGCCAGCCACCCTGGCAGACTCAAGACACTCTGAGAAATCAAGAAGAATTATGCTTGGCCCCAAATGGACAAAGACGTGGTTGCCTACATCAAAGGCTGTGAGACATGTGGAAGAACCAAACCCCGTAGATCCAAACCTGAAGGCCTGCTAAGGCCACTAGACATACCAGCGGGACCCTGGCAGTCTGTTTCAATGGATTATATTGTAGAACTGCACCTCTCCAATTTGTTCAATGCATCCTGGTCATGGTAGATAGGTTTACTAAGATGTCCTATTTTATCCCTACCACCACCCACTGCACTGCTGCAGAGACAGCTAGACACTTCCACAACTGCATCTTAACTCAACACGGTACTCTAGGGGAAATCATCACTGATAGAGGACCCCAATTCACCTCCAAATACTGGACTCAGGTGATGAAGGACTTGGGGGTAAAGCGCTGTGTATCAACCTCCTACCACCCACAGACCAACGGCCAGACTGAACAAGTGAACCAAATACTTGAACAATACCTACAATGCTACGCCAGACCAAGATAACTGGGCAGAGATGCTACCCATGGCACAGTATGATTACAACAGCAAAGACCATGCATCTACTGGAATGTCCCCCTTCAAAGCCAATTATGGCTTTGACCCATCCTGGGACCCCATTATTGATAGTAAGGAAATAAACCTGTCAGGACAAACCTGGATCAAACAGATACACGACACCCAACAAACCTGTCTTAAGAATTTGACCTGTGTTGTCCAGACTTATAAGGCGTTTGCAGACAAAAAGAGGACCCCTGGGAAACCGTTGAAAGTAGGAGACAAAGTCTATCTGGACTCTTGAAACATGCCTCTGACTGTTCCATGTCGGAAGTTAGCCCACAGAAGAAGTGGTCCCTACAAGATCACCAAGCTAGTAGGTGAAGTAGCATTTGAACTAAAATTACCCCCCTTGTGGAAAATACATAACGTCTTCCACTGCGCGCTTCTATTCAAGAAAGAAGGAAACTCCCTCTCCCACCAGAAACTCAAGACTGACCCCCCTCCTATCCAAGTAGGACACTCCAAAGAATACAAAGTTGAATATGTTCATGGGTACTGTATCCACTATAAAACCCTCCAGTTCTACGTCAAGTGGAAGGGATACCCACCCAAGGAAAGCACCTGGGAACCATTAAGCAACCTACTCAACACCCAACTAGCAATCCAAGAATACCTTGAGAAGAAGGCCAGGAAGGAAGGGACCCCCAGGAAGGAAGGGGATGATGTCATGAATGACATTTCAATACTTGTATTGAAAACCCAAGAGTTGAACCCCAGTTCCCTGAAGGCAGATCAAACCCTCCAGGACAGTCCAGGACCCGCTGATCTGTTAAGTCACAGGATCAAATTGTTAAATTACTCCACAATCCGCCAGCCTACTACAGAGGATTCCCTGAATAGTTGTCAGTCTGCCGCCAGACTGGTGCCAATGAAGACCCATACCTACAAAGAAGATGTAACCTGGCTAACAGAGGTTGGGGAAGAGCCTACTGCCAACCTGCAAAGCGCCAATACTGGAGTTTTAAAATCAACATTGGAAACCCTGGAATCAAACTCTGACCCTCCAAAGACTACTCAAGTCACACAAAGTGGACAGGAACCCTCCCACTTGCTAAATTGCAAACCCAAGTTGACGAGTTACTCTGAGGCCTGCCAGTCTCCCAAGGACAATTCCCCAAATGGTCATCAGATTGATACCAACCTTGAGCCACCAAAGATCTGAACCTATGCAGAGATTGCAGCTTGCCTTAAGGAGGTCAAAACAAAACCTATTTTTAACTCTGCCAATGACCACCAGCAACTGCCAGTCTTCCATCCAGAAGGGGTAGTACAATTGAACTACTCAGGTGACATAGTGAACAGTGGCAGAGGAATGAAGCATTGCCACTTCTATTTGCCAGAGCAGGCACAACCTGGATCTGCTGCCCTCAAGACTCTAATCCAAGATCCATGCCCCGCCAGTGCTGTATCTGCAAACCTGAACCCTTCAAAAATTGAAGAAGCAAAATCCCATGGTATAAAAACCCTGGCGGTATGGTGATGACCACATCATCATTTTTGATAATAAAGTTTTATGAACCTTTGGTTCAAACAAATCTTACCTTACCTAGTCTTAGTGATCTTCCATCTTAACTCTGTTCAAGTAGACCATCAGGCAACCACCCCCTCTGGAGACCAACCTGCTGATCCTACCCAGGCACTATACTGTTTCCCAGGAGCCCCCTTTGGACCTGTGCATTTTACAGAATACCCGCCCAACCCAGCCTACGCGGAGTACAACTTGGAGACCATCCTCATTGCTGACCCCTTGGCCAAGACTAGAGAAACTGAATACATAGGACGTGAAGGAAAGTGGTACAAAAGGCCACCAAGGTTGTTCAAAGACAAGTACAATTATCTGCCTGTCTACTTTGTTCCCATGACTCTGCCCTTAACCCTATGACCTGACCACCCAATGGAGACCCCCGCTGCTGCAGAGACCACATCCACTCAACTGTTTGGAGTACTCTATATCACCTTAACAGGAATGATGGATTCCATGGTCCCTACCTCTGGACCCCGGTCCTTACTCGGGTGATCCATGTCTTACATTATCAAGTTAGCACTCATTCTATGGTGAGCTTTACCTGCCGGCTTGGTCCAACCCCATCCTGAGCCGCCCAATGACTCTACCTATGCCTGGTTTCCTGACAAGAAGCCCAAGATACAGGTGCAGGAGCTCAATACTAAGGAGTTGGAGCCAGAGCGGAATGCAGGAGCCCAAGACTCAAGTGCAGGAGTCCAAGATCAAGTACAAGGAGTCCAAGATATTGTTAGAGGAATCCAAGGTATTGGCAAATTCCTATTGTTTCCCAGACCCCCAGGCAATATATCAGAAGGTTTCTAAGGGGATCTTCCTTCTGAAAGTGAATAAAAGCTTATTTTGATCCCTGACCAAAGTTCTAAGTACTACATATAAGCCCTATGAGTGAATTGCCCCACATCTTTTACCCTGGCCAAGGGGAGGAAGATACCTTTTGTCAGAGTTGTAAAAAGGTTTTCACTAGTAAGACCTTCCAGGAAGAGTGAGAAAGGTTGACTAGACACCTTGGAATGACAGATAGGGGAAGGGAGTTTATTGGAAATGAGTTTACTAGGATTTTAAAGGATTGGTACACAGCCCACAGAGGTCTAGCACCAGCTGAAGTACAAGGGCATGGTGGGGATGCTCACCTAGTGATTGGAAAAGTGTTGGAAGAGTTTGCATCAATTCAAGCCAAGTATAAACTTCTAGCTATCCACTTCCCTCTACTAGGAAATGACGACTCTTCCAAGCCGGTCCCTGGATATGACCCAGGACACACTATGGGGACTGGTGAACAGGATCCCCACACTAGGAGTGTAGCCAATTTCAGGTGATGATCCCTCAATTAGTTATCTGCCACACACACTATACCTGGATCCTGCTACTATGCCACCCCCTGGTGGACTTGTGGCTTCCCAGTATAGTATAGTATATAGTATAGTATATTAATTACACTATCCTTAAATAAACATTATCTTATTCCTATCTTTTTTCCTTTCTATTGAACTGTTGTCTTTCCTGATCCAAACACTGAACCACAATTAGTTCAGTTGCAACAACTTTCAACACCTATATTACTGTTAATCTATATCAAAGCATGTGCTCAATGTTTACTTTTGTTCCCGACTTTTGTTCACTCTGAGCTGAATTTGGTTTGCCTATCTCAATAGCTATCAAAAGTCAGTAAACAAAGTTACAATCTCAACCCAATTATGATTTCTATATATTCAATGTAAGCAGTTGCTACCCAAAACACCCTTGCAAATATCCATTTAAGCTTCTAGGTATTAAAGGATATTAAATAAATGAGCTTTTGCAGCTTCCGGCCAGAGTCTCAAGGAGGGCTTGAAATTTACTGATTGACTTAAGCTATAGCCCAATTACTACTTTACAACTTCTATCTTGGCTAGCAAAAGGTTTTATATTTGCAATTGCATGGTACATATTATCCTTCTCAGACCAGCAATAAGTTGGGTCTTTCACAAAGCTGATGTATAAGAGTTTAAGAGATATTTGGATTAAAATGTTAAATAATGGATAGATCTTGAGAGGGCCTGATACAACTTGAAGGCAGGGTAGCTTTAAATGTTAATCTACATAATGAATAATGCTGATTAGATTTTTAAATTATTTATGCAGAGGTATTACAAACTGCATAGGTCAAATATATATAGTTGATTGCCTTGTGATATCCAATTCATTTATGAAAGAGGAATTTAACTGGTTTAATAAGAAATGTGAAGTTATATATCAACTAACGTGCTTAGATCTTGTCCCTTGATAAAGTCAGATAAAATAAAAAATTACATTACCAAGTGTACATCAGGAAGTTCTGGACTGCCTTTAGAGCCTGGTATTTGACATCAGAGTTGGAATGCGTCATCAGCTCCATGATACGATGCTTTGCCCCAATCTTTTCAACTAGCCTAAAACATGATTAAAACAAAATAGCATACATTAAATACTGTTTGCCTTTAGGACTATACTTGACATATTGGCCAATGTCATGGGCAGCAATAGAGAGAACAGTGGCGCTAGTTGAGGTTTTGAGGAATTCTGTAAGAAGTCTAAGGCATTTTAGAACAGTGAGTAAATAAAAAGGTACTCTAAGAGAGCGTTGTCATTATCCTCCAATTTGGTGGCGTTCTGCTTCCAAAACTGAGCAGACTTGTGTGGTGGGGACCACTCAAGTAAACCAGACTCAACTTCACTTTTGTAAGCATCGAAGGTAGTCATGCCAGCCACGATATTCTGCAACTCGGTCTTGAGAAATTCAAGATCCTCTTGGATTTCAGTATCATTCCACTTGCGTGAACTCAAGGCATCTACAAATTCATAAAGCTTGTGACCAATCATGACGCTTATGTTGGATTCAGCAGCCTTTTCAAGAAGATTCTAAATGGTGAGGAATGCCAGCCAATCTTAAATACCTTGAAGGTTCCAACGATAACACGGATAAGCTTTTCTTTGCCAGTAGTTTTGGCGATTTCAATCAACAGAGGGATGATGTTGTGCTGTCTAAAATGTAAGCTTACGTAGCAAGTGCTAGTTACATGTCGAATTCTTCTGCAATCTCTGCTTCAAAGGACATGAGCCAGAAGCAGAAAATGATTTGATATAGCATTTGTGGATTGCTTCTCTCTTTGCCGATAAGGCTAACTAGGCTAAAATATTAAGTTCATGGAGAAATAACGGTGTCTACTTGGGAATTCCTCGCGCCTTATGAAACAAACCAATGCGACAACGAGGGGTCCTTAAAAGAGATTGGAAGAGCTGTACTGTAATATCAGCTACATTGGTTGTGCGGCTTGAGAGTTGAACAATCAGAATGTCTAAAAACTCTGGTCCCTGAGAAGGCAGTTTTCCACTCCCTGTGCTTTAAAATAAGCTGGTGCTTGAAAAATCCTTACCAGATCAAAAATGTTATAATCTTCTCGGCTTTCAAAGCGAGAAATTCATCATCTTTCTTGAGGCACCTAATAATAAATATTTGACTAGCCGTTTAGTTTACTTTAAAAAGGGCTCATATGGAAAAGATGCATTGATGCGTTTCATTTCATGAAGAACCTTGCCGGCGTTGGGATCAGCTAGATTGGCCAATGGTTAGCACTAACGCAAAAACCAAGTCAGCATTTACCCTCAAGTAAATCATCGATAAGGACAAGAATATACTGTAAAGTATCAACACGAACAAGTTTGTTAAGAAGGTTGACCAAGAGATGGATATATTCAGGGGACACCTATTAATATGTTTAGATCACTCGGACTTTAACAATATTTTATTCTTTGACGCTATAGCAGGTCTAAACCAGCAGTAATAATTTTGTAGGGTAGTGATGCAAGTTATATAATAATTCTTTGAATGTAATTGGGTATGAAAAGCCAGGCCAACTTAAGTCAGTATAAATAAAAAAGCAGTATTTATGTGCTTTTTATACTTTTATCAAAAATAGCTATTTATAATAAAGCGAAGTAAATTGTTACATTTGATAAATTTAAATCATATGTTTTAGAATTAAATATCTTACAAAAGTTGCTAAAAACTAAATTTCCAGGAAAATTAAACTAAAACTCAAATTCTGAGCCCATTGATTTATTTTTGATAATAATAAGATTTAAAATATTACCTCAGTGGTATTAGCATATTGACGAAGTAGACTTAGTTCTTCCTCTGTTATCAAAGAAGCACGTTGATAGCCCTAGCAAAATAATTTGTAAATGTAATGTTGTTATATTTAGCCACTAAATAGCTTAAAATAAGGGGTGAGTCTACCTCCCAGGGCATAGGGCGAGAGCGGGTGCTAGCAGTTAGTTCTTCGAAGAAGCTATTCACCACCAAGGTGACAGGAACTGATGGAACATCGGCAGTCATTTTAGGAGGATATGATTGCAAATTAAAGAACGACTACAGCAATAATAGTCTACTGAAAATTTAAGTTGGAAACCAAACCATAGAAAAATGAATGTATATTATTTTACCTAACAGCTTATGTAAAACGCTATTAGAACAAAAGAATAAAGTGACGGCTTGGCTCTAATCAGATTGCTCCAGGTTGCACTTGGATTCGCTGGGTCATCCATTGCTCCTGCTCGCGCTTTACAATCGAAGTTTATTTACCCAAAACTGCAGGAAGTCTTGTACTTTCATCATCCCCCTTCCGTTCCAAATGAGTGGTAATCACTTATTTCACTTGCATTGCAAAAACATGTCATTTAATGCGGTATGTGTATTAAATCAGTTCGCAGTCTGTTGAAATTTGCACCAATTAGATGGAGCCTTCATACACAGCAGCCACATAATGCTTCGAATGGGATATCGCCAGATGACGCGTAGGGCTGATAGATTTAGATACAATTTAAGGTTACAACAGGCCAATTATATTTAATAAATGTGGATTGGGCTCGAATACATCAGGTTCTTTCAACAAAATTGGGCGATATCGCAAATCCACTTTTAATCAGCTGATCTAATTTTCAAAAATCAATCTAAAATATATATTAATATCTTTGCATCTCCTTTTAAACTGCAATTTAATAATCATATATAGTAGTTTTCAAACTGTGGAGATAAGCAAAATTGGGTCATCTGCAAGCAAAATGAACTCAAACTTAAACAAAGTCCAAATACCAATAAAATATATACTCTTTGTCAAGATTTTTGGATCTTGAGGAAGAAGAGATATAGTTTTTATTATTTATATTATGCATGTGGGGATAGGTGAATCTGTAAGAAGACAGATGCGCTTCCTATTGGTGTGGATGGGTGTTGCAGTGGGCTGTGTTCCGTTGCTGCTTGATCCGAGGGATGGGGAAGTCCTGTGGTCCTTTGGAGATGCAACACCGTCTATGATGGTTTGGCAGGAATTCAAAAGTATCAATAAGTCGCTCTTACTGTACTTGACACCACTACTATTCGGACTAGTAGTGATATTGAAGGGTATTAATTGTCTGTCTTCCAAGTGATCTCGGAAGGACCCTTTATAGTGTGAAAGCTAGCGGCCAAACTGGCGTCTAGCTGTGAACAACTCTTACTAGCTAGCCTATCATCCCCAAGCTACTAGTTTCACCCCCAGAGTTGGATCCCAAACCTGAATAAGGTTTTGAGATGAGGTAATATTCTAGGCTGCTGATTTCTCCTCTTCAGCCTAGATATTCCTTGACTTAGTTACGACAAACTAAGCTTGACATCCATTTTGGCTGACCTTGCCTTGCACTTGGTATAATGTGCAAAATTTGCACGGGCGGTCCTCCGTCTCACTTCTCAGTGAAACAGGATGTTGTAATTCCCCGTTCTTTTCTTTGAGTCAGTGTTTGCGTCTTAATTTCAGGATCCGGAATGCCTAGCATCTAATTATATAAGCTTCTGGATTGTCCCATGACCTGAGACCCAGAATGTCTCAGGTGTCTTCTGACTTGTAAACTATATCAATCTTATTATAGTTTCTCCATATTCCAGAATAGCTGTTTCACTTTGGCTGTGTCCCGTCTAAACTCAACCCACAGCTTCAGTGATAGGGATATGGATCAGCCAACCCTAATAGATCAGGATTTTCATGACACTCTTTAATAGGGATTTTGGGTGTTAATAGATAAAATGGCTCAACATGGCATCAAACAAACCAAACAATAAGCAAAGATATTCAAAATACAGTACAAAATACATGGAATCACAACTGAATTGGTTTGAGCTGACCTTTGGTGTACATATGGAACATTTTTTTCTGATACTGTCAAGGAACTGGATGTACTGGTATTCTGGTCATTGCCAACAAATTTAACATCCAGCCATTGCCTGGTTTGGTACCAATCCAATATACAGTTCAACATGCCAGAAAATGCAACAAACCAATATCACATGACTTGTCCAGGTATCCAGCAACTCAAATCCATTCTTCACATGAACTCTCTTATCTTTGATCCAACTTAAATCCCCGCCACAGTGCAAACTATATAAGTCTAAAGTATTATCCAATAAAATATACTTCTCTTCTCTCTCATTTCCATATTTGAAGCTTTCCCAAAAGGCGCTCCTCATCACTGATAGTAGCTACAGTTTTTTTACTACGCCTATGAAAGAAAGAATGACTGGACAGAACCCACCCACCTTTGCTCACACACTAAACCAGGCTACCTCCCAGGATACCTGAAAAACGTACTTCTGCACCCACAACATCAATGAATAAATACCTAGTGAATGCACTGTATTCAAAGGACTGGTCATGCCCAAAGCATGCGCCAAGATAATTCAATACAGTCGCTCTCTCCAACCACAAACAAACACACAACTGCCTATCACAGGCAAAATTACCAACACCAAATACAATGGTATTGACAAGTTCTTTGATAAAAACAAAGAAAACATCATCAACTGGCTAGACCACTCAGCCGCTAAACTCCGCACCAGCCACATCTCCCACAATAAATGGGTCCAGAAAGCCAGCAAGCGCCTGTACAAGGCCACAGCTAACTGGTTTGCCACCTGGGTTGACTCACAAACTGATGACCAGCTTGACAACTGGGAAAGAGTTCAAAGCTGACATCACCCACAATTTCCGCGTCACTGAATCCCTTCAAGACATTGTGATACAGCTCAGCAATCTTCCTCGGAAGAACACTGTCACAGCTTACACCAATGAATTTGGAGAGATATGTCGCAAGATCCAAAACCAAGCACAAGCTGACAACATGCACACAAGAGCCTCATTCATCAACAGAATGAAGCTCTCAGTTGCTGCCCTCATCCGTCCAAAAGCCAACACCTCCATGCCTGCGCTCATTGCAGAAGCCAAACATGCAGAAAAATGCGCAAATATGGAATAATGTTACGATAGTAACAGCTTCAAAGCCCCAGGCAGGGAATTGAACCTATGCCTAGCCGCCAGGCGGGACAGGCAGGCGTGGGGAATTTGTCCTGCACCTGGATTTGCTTCAAAAAGCAAAAATCCAGATGCAGGAACCATTCCTTCCCTGGTGGCAGCTGCTGGGCCCATTCTGGGCCCCAAAAGCTATGCCCAAGCCTTGATGGGTTTGACTGGGCCTGGGCAGGCTAATTTTATCTGCCCAGTAAACCCAGTTCAAGCCCACCCTCTATTTAGTAATTTGGGGTTCCCAATTGGGAACCCCTTTTTTTAATCAAGTTTCATCACATCAGAAATGCTTGTCAAGCCAGTCCAAAAATGGTGATAAAATTGAGGAAAACCCCCATGACTCCTGAAGCCAAACCTTCCAGAACCAATGACCAGCCAAGCTAAGATGAGCCACCAAAAAGCCAAACAACTGTTCCTGAAAACCCCAAAAATGACCATGAAGCAGCCAACCAAACAGCAAAAACTGAGATGCAAATCCTGGCCACACAGATAGCACCAGAAAAATGCCCAGAGGCTCTTGCATGTGAGCAAGTATATAAGTCAGAAGCACTATAGAAATTCTGTATTATCATCCTTACCAATAAAGTTGTTATGAACCTTTGGTTCACCAATTTGTTTCCATATATATATTTTGATACTCTTCCTTTTGCATTTGCCAAAGCACCAGCACCCATCCTCAGGAATATATAGCCAGACTTCAGTTGACAAAACCAAAGCCTTCAACTACTAAAGCCCACCCAATGCTCCATTTGGCCCTGTGCATTTCACTGAGTATCCCCCCAATCCTGATCACAAACCTTGTACCTTGGAAGACTTGCAGTGGTACACCCACCCAAACGCCCCCAAGGAACCCTACCAAATTTTCCGTGACAGCAAAGCAATCACCATCTACCCTTTGATCTTCAATGGGAAGTACAACAATCCTTCCACCTAGCTTGGTCCCAATGGAACCATCCCCAACACCCAAACCAACCATCTCAACCCCACCCACTTCTGACGCCACTGGCCAGAGTAGTCAATTCCTGGGGGTGCTTTACCTGGAGCTCACAGGATTGATTGATTCTGCCTTGCCAGCAGCCAGGCCCTGGGCTGTGGCTGGGAAGGACCTTTTCTACCTGGTAAAGTTAGGTCCCATCATCTGGTGGGCCATGCCAGTACCTTCTTTAACTCCTCCCTCACCTGCTAAAGCATCACAGTACTTCTGGTATCCTGACAAATACACTGCACACAATGGCAACTGCTCCTCTAACAGTAATTTCAGAGAGAATTACAATGGCAACAAACGCCAAAACACCAACCACAACAACAGCAACTCTAATTAAAACAATGGTAATTGCAGCCATAGCGCAAACTGCTCCCATCCCAATAAAGAGGACACTTCCAAAGTGAACAATGCTGAAATAGCAACCTGCTATGAATCTAACCCCACATTCTCTGACATTGAAGGTCTCAAAACAGAGGAACAAGGAAAATAGGAGGGGAGACAGGCTTAAGTGCTCCTGTCTCCCCCCAAACTGACAAGAAATTGTACCAAGTGTCAAGGGTCTGGATGTACAAGCATTCTGGCTACCGCCAACCTACTTAACATCCAGCCATTGCCCGATTTGATGCCCTTCCAACATACTGTTTGACATGCCAAGAATGGTAACCAAGCAATATTACATGACTGTCCAAGTACTCCAGTGACTTGAGCCCATCCTGCACATGACCAACCCCTAGGTTTGATCCAACTAAATCTCTACCACAGCTCAAGTCTATATAAGCCTAAAGTATTATCCAATAAAATATACTTCTCTTCTTTCCTAATTCCATATTTGAGGCTTCCCCAAAAGGCGCTCCTTATCACTGGTAGCAGCTACATTTTTTCAACCACACCCATGAAAGAGAAAATGACTGACCAAAACCCGCCCACCTTTGCTCATGTACTCAACCAGGCCACATCTGTCAGGAATTCCTTTCCTGACTCCATTTAAATTATGGATGATTTGTTGTTAGATATCAAGACAAAGGCACAAAACAACAACATTCTCAACTCTATGTGGCCTTTGAGACCTTGCCAGAACAAGAATCAAACCCAGGACTCTAGTTATGAAGATAACATTAGCATTGACCCAGCCAACACACTTAAATTACCTATTTATTATCCACCTATTCAATTAGATTTTTAATTTTAAAAGCACTTTAAAAGCAAAAATATTAACAATAAGATTGATAACGTCACTTACCGCTCTGGATCTGTTTGGCTTTGTCAAGCCAGCCTGACAATTGGTGACCCGCTCTCTATACTTTTGGATAAGGCTCCGTACATTATGATATTCAATCTTCTGGCCTTACACCACTTAATTAGCTTTAACCTTGTGGAATCTTTGTGGCTCCTCTTATTCCACCCAATTTTTATGACAATTATTAAGCAACAATGTATCCTCCACTTGAAACAGGTATGCTTTAAATGATATACACATGAAAATCCCCTTCATTTCCCAAACTCCACTCAAATATTTCAGCCTTGATTTTAAGGCTATTTAAGTGCCCAACTCTTATTCATTCCAATTGTTCAAACAATAAAGAATATTTTCTATCATATCTTGTCAAATCTATCTCTTAGTAACTCCATTTGAAGCCATGAAGGGAATTTATTTCCTGCTATGGTTTCTAGTCTCCCTGTTTACAACTGTAAAAGGTCTTGAGAATCCTACTCCCACCATTGACTGGCAAAACTCCTCTACCAACAATGCCCACCAGAAGGAGCCCTTGGCCAATGGATGGTTCAAGTATCCCTCTGGTTATTGGGGAAGAAAGTTCCACTACGGTTGCCATTCTACTCCTCCACCTGCTGAACCCTTGTTGGTACAGCCCCACACATCGTTCTATCTTTTGACATACATGGTAGAATATTACCTTTTGGGTTGTTTTAGCTCCCTGATGAGAAGGTTTGCATACTTGGGGCATTTGGGCCATCTTGCCATGGTCACTGTGCCCATTGGTTCAGCCATTGCAGGGCTTAACTTAGGGGCCTTGGCTCACCAAATTGGGGGCTTGTTCCCCTTAAAGTGGGTCCCTGACAACATCCCAGAAGACCTGGAAAACGTACTTCCGCGCTTACAACATTGACAAAGATATACCTAGTGGATGCACATTATTTGAAGGTCTGGTCATGCCCAAAGCATGCACCAAGATAATTCAATACAGTCACTCTCTTCAACCACAAACAAACACACAACCGCCTATCACAGGCAAAATTACCAACACCAAATACATTGGTATTGACAAGTTCTTTATAAAAACAAAGAAAACATCACCAACTGGCTAAATCACTCAGCCGCTAAACTCTGCACCAGCCACATCCCTCATGAGAAATGGGTCCAGGAAGCCAGCAAGAGCCTGTACAAGGCCACAGCTAACTGGTTTGCCACCTGGGTTGGCTCACAAACTGACAATCAGCTTGACAACTGGGAAGAGTTCAAAGTGGACATCACCCACAATTTCTGTGTCACCAAATCCCTCCAAGACATTGCAAGACAGCTCAGTAATCTTTCTCAGAAGACCACTACAGTAGTTTTAAAAGCTATGGTGACAACCAAAAATACTTAGATTTAAACAAAATATTTCAGATTTGAACAAAATCCAAGTTGTTTGAGATTCAATATTCAATTAATTTATAAAATTTCAGTTAATAAATGAACTTTCAAACAAAAAACAAAATTTCACTAGCCCATCATACAAATTTATATCAAACATCAAGCGGTTTAGTTCAAACCACAAACAAAATGAACTGACGCAACAAGTGAAATGGATGGATGCTGTTCTGGAGTATATTATAATCCAATCAGGATTCATATGAGGCACCAACAGAAGGACTAAAATGAAACAAAATTTGAGCAATCTAGAAGCAAGATTCCACAAGCACAAAACAAAATGAACTCACACAAGATGTGTAGTATGAGCAGCCTAAAATAGAAATATAACAGTTTAACAGCCAATCAACAGCTATCCAATTTAGGAACAGAGGCATTTTATTCATTTTCATGAATCCTTATTTGTATAAAATGGTTTTCATAACCTTCCAAATATGGGCTCAAGATTACAATAAAAATAAATCATTAAATTTCAAAATTTCTACTTTTAGTGATTTTATCCTAGGTTTTTTAAAATGGTTTTTACTAGCAACATCTTCAACGTCGCCAGCAGCCAAGCCAGCAGCAGCCAAGACAGCTTCAATGGAGGCAAGGCTCAGAACGTGGAGGTACCTGTTTACACCCAAGCCTTTGAGGCGGGTAACAAGGAAGCTGACCTGTACCTGATCACCGACCCCTATGGCTTTGACTTTTTCAGTAGTCACGCAGTGTCTAGCTCTGCCCCTTCCCCTGTACCCACCCCCACACAAGCTGCCTGTCAACCACCCAATCAGGATGGCAACCTTGATTTGGAACAACTTTCTGCCACCAGCCAACCTGCCCCCCTACAGCCAATCAGGCTTCAGCTCCCCTGGCCCAGTGCCCCAAGCAACAAATCATCACCGCCCAAATTCTTCAGGAAATTGTGGCACTGAATCTACAGGGTCTGTCCTGGGAACAGATTGCCGCTCAGTTGCAATTTACCCAAGCTACTGTCATGCAGGAATTCAACAACCTGATGAACAGAGGGAATCTGATTGGGACAACCAAGAAGCCCAAGAAGGCCCCAAGCCCCAAATCAATGAGGCATACCCAATAATGCTTGACCTCCT
Organism: Entomophthora muscae; assembly: GCA_014839935.2. Classification (NCBI taxonomy): domain Eukaryota; kingdom Fungi; phylum Entomophthoromycota; class Entomophthoromycetes; order Entomophthorales; family Entomophthoraceae; genus Entomophthora; species Entomophthora muscae. Next base: position 124,942 of record QTSX02004350.1, read on the forward strand.
CCAGCGGGATCCCAAGCTTCCCTTGACCCAGGTCCAGAAGCAACTTGCACACCACAGCATTTGGGTGTCTGAGCGCATGGTGCAGCTCTGGATGTATGGGAAGGTGGCCTCAATATGGATTCTTACCAATTTTGCCGGCAACCAATGGGATGGCACTGAGGATTCCCTGTATGACACCGCCATCAAATCAACCCTGGTCCGATGCCTGACTAGTCTAACTGATGATGTCATGTTCATCTCCTATCAAAAGCTATCAATAGCTTTTGATGATTTTGGCAAGCAAGGAAGAGCTGCCACTCAAAGAATGGAAGGAAGAAGGTCAAGAAGGGGACGTTCATTGGTGCATTTCTGGCTGTTTCAGCCAAGGGTTTTGTCTACTATTGGACAAACCCAGATTTCATCGATGGCTACTCATACAGCCACATCCTTGGTGGATTACTCGACTCCTGGGATGGCTTGAATTCCAAGTACCAGGTTTTCTTGAGCTACCAGATGGAGGGTAGCTCCACCGCCCTTGAGGCCATCCAGCAACACGGGCAACAGGCCTCTGTGTACCCAGCTAGCCACGCAGACATCCATCTGGCTGATGTTGTCTTCTTTAACATTGGAGATACACTACAGGAGCGCCGCCCTCAGGCTTTCAATGACCTCTATCTTGGGGTCCTTGACCACAATTTTCTCTTTGGCCGCCAAATGGTGGCTGACTTGTTTGCCCAAATTGTCTTTCATGTGAACATGGGAAACCAATCACAGAAAGACAAGCGCCTTCCACCTCAGGCCACTGCCACCTACCAGCCCATCCAGCCAATGATCGATGAGGAATACAACGAGCGTTATATGGCAGCCATCATGCGAAATCCTCCTGCCTCCACCCCTGCCACCAACACCCCTCACCCGCAAGCCCAACCCACCCAATCCCAGACCCCCTAGGCCAGCACTGCCTCTACATCTTCCTTCCTGCACTATTCTGCCTCCTAGGCATCACTCTTCCCCGCCCCAATAAACCCCCTGTTGCCAAACATTTTCTATTTATATTATCTTTATTTTGAATTTCAATTGTTCATGTTCTCTTTGTTTATAGTTGGTTTTATTCTTTATGTTCAGCTTATTTCTATAAAATCATATATTTACTATGCCATGTATCTAGATCCAGAACACAGTTATTTTTAGTACCCAGACACAGCCCCTTGTGAAAATATTAACAACAATTTGGTGATCAGCTAAATTTGAATTAGAAAATTATAGGTTAACTGTTTTTAGATAGAGTTGTTACTGATCCAAATTCAAAACCTTAATGATAAACTTTAAGCCAATCAGGAGCCAAGTGATAAAGTGATTGTTGTGACATAAAGGGTCATTCAATAATTCTTTGGTGTATGTGCGCTAATTAATATGATTGGCTGAATGTTTTGCCATTGTACGCCATTGCCACTGTGGCAAGTTGTTGATGGACTAGTGCCCAATCAGCTGCTGGGTTAGCACTAGTCCATCAACAACTTGCCACAGCGGCAATGGCATACAATGGCAAAACATCCAGCCAATCATATTAATTAGCGCACATATACCAAAGAATTATTGAATGACCCTTTATGTCACAACAATCACTTTATCACTTGGCTCCTGATTGGGTTAAAGTTTATCATTAAGGTTTTGAATTTGGATCAGTAACAACTTTATCTAAAAACAGTTAACCTATAATTTTCTAATTCAAATTTAGCTGATCACTAAATTGTTGTTAATATTTTCACAAGGGGCTGTGCAAAGCGCCAAAAATAATATGGTAATAACAGAAACAATGCCAACACAAAGCAAACAACACATATTGAGATGAGCGTAAAACATATACAAAATGGGTAAAAAATGAGATATTGTAGTAAATGGGAAAACAAAAAGGAATAAACAAAGAGGCAACAGTATCAAATAATACAGAATTTATTGGGGCAAAAGCTATAAAAGCATATGAAAAGGTTAGTAAAAAATCAATGAGAGAATTGGAGAAGCTTTTGAAGGATCTCAACTTGGAAATTGCCAAAATCAAAGACATTGACCGCAAGGTCAAGGCAAAAGTCAAGGCTGCCGTCCTTACAGGGGACAAAATTGACAAGGTGTCTGCAAAGGCCCTAATGACAAAAACACCAGACACCCCTGATAAAACCATCAAGCGTCTTCTCAACATCCAGAAGACGGTGGTTGAGGGCCTGCAATTTAAGGCATACAATCTTTCTGCGCTGTCCGTCTGGGTTGACAACCCAGAGATGTATGAGCATCTCAAACCTGCCAAGCGTTCCAGAACAGAGGATAAAAAATTGCCCGCACAACTGCTTGCGCCAAGAATGGCCAAGCCTGCTGAAGCAGCCAGCAAGGAAGAAACACATGAAGGTAACATAAAAAAATAAAATTAATAAAAAATTTATAAATACCTACCTGTTTTTTTTAGAGAACATAGACGGTGAACTCTGCCAAGTTCTGGTTCCCTTTGTCCCTGAAACATTCTACGCCAACTACGCCACTCATGTGGCCAAGCAGCTGTATCTGTCCCCTCCTGTCTTGCAGGAGCTGGAGGACCGCATCCACAGGTCCTTTCCAATGTTGCAGGAGGCATTGGCCGGGCTGACGCATGGCAAGGGGGCATCTGAGTGGGCAGTTACTGCCTACAAGGATGCCCAACTAGTCCGCCTGGACCCAGTATCCCTCAGTGGAGTTTACTGTGTAAACTCCATTGAGCTTGTTTGGGACATCCTGGCAACGCTCCCATTCAAGAATGTACTAGAGATGGGCCGGGCCCATGCAGCTGCTTGCTTCTGCTACCCCTTGGAGCACACAATTTCTTACCTGCTGGACAACTTTGGGCGTGCAGTGGGAAAATTGGCTGTTGCAGACGCAACAGCCGTCAAGAAGACAAAAATCCTCCTTGCTGACTTTGGGTTGGCCTGGAGTGCCAACAAGACAGGGTCCCTGCAGCCATGGAGCTGACCTTTGCAAAGACCAAGCATGATAAGAAGATCAGTGCAGTTTTCAATAAATTATGCGAGTTTACGGAAGCCTTTTCTGGGCAAAGGCTTCATCTGGTGGTTTACCTTGGGTATCTCTTCTACTTTGGAATGGGCGCCAGCGCGGAGGATCCTAATAGGGTCCTTCTAGGAATCAACAGGGCCAGGCCCTCCCAAGATGGGAAGAAGGTCCCCCTGGGTATGACTCAGTGGATCACGTCATCCAGGACGCCCTGGTCCTGGCTGGTATCTACGGGTTTGCAGCCCCACCAGAGAAGCTGCTCCTCCATTTGCACCTGACCCTACTCCCATTCACCAGCAGGCGGGAGTTTTTTTAATAAGGGTGTATCCACCGTCCACGGTGTGGCAGTAGAGGTTGTGCACCACCTCCATTTCAGGGTGGGTACATACAGAAGAGCTCACTACAGGTGTTCTTAATAAATTCTCTCTTCTAATAAATTTCATTACAATTCATATTATTTTTATTATAATAAAATTTTCTAATTCTTATTTTAGCAAACAAGATTTGCAGAATATATCCCAGAGAAGGTCTTAATAAAAGCATAATAATATATTTCAATAAAATCTACTTCTAATTTGTACACATTACATTTAACTTTTTTTGATTATTATATTTATTTGCCAAAAGTGATATTAATGCATTTGCGTAATCCAGTATCAAGCATTTGGGATTACCTCAGATGGTATAATAAAATAATATATAATAAAATAAATAAATTACTAACCTTCATTGATTGTCCTGCTGAATGTGATTGTGGGCTTGGAAACATCTAAATATAAAATGATAATTAATAAATCTTGAATAGTAAATTAGAGAATATAAAAAATTGGACACACTAAGCCTTTAATTGATTGGCTGTTTGGCTAGGCACGCGGGGATGAACAAATCAGCGTGGCCATAGAATTTGGCCACAGTCTCAGCTGGTAGGGTGTGGATCCTGGCCTGCAGCAAATTAAAGAGGTCCTTGGTCCCAGTTGGGGTTCCTCGCTTGACAACTCACTTGAGCCACCCAAAGACTTCCTTGATGGGATTTAGGAAGGGCAAATAAGCAGGGAGGAAGAGAAGGCGCAAATTTGCCGTGGCCAATTGCTGGGGGGCCACTGCGCTGTTGGTGTCAATCATTGGGAATTTCTCAAGAATATCAGCCACCTTATGGAGACCAACATTGTCCAGCACAATGACGTTGGTGAAGCCCAGGCTTGTGAGCCTCAGGTGCTCCTGGACCAATTGGAGAAATAATAGAAAGGTATGGCTGTTGTGGGTGCCCAGTATCATTTGGTATAGCTTGGCCCCCTTTGGACCAAGGAGAGCCACCATTGAGTAGGCTGTGGTGCGGACTGCAGCACGCCAAGCCATCCCGTCATTGGAGCCTTTGGGGACATAGCCATATGCATTGCACATAGACAAGGCAAATGCTAATTTGTCAATATAGTAAAATTTGACCGTCCCTTGGCTTTGAGGGCAGTGTACGCCTCTGTGTAGTTTTTCCGGGTCTCAATGTTGGTTGGGCTATTCTGATTGTACGGAGATACCCCGAGGTTTTTCCAGGAAAAGCGCATCTTCTTCAGCAGATGGTTGTAAAAGGAAATGGAAGCCTTAACCCCAAAAGTGGACTTGATCATTGCCTGTATATTTTCCAGTTCAAGATGGTAGTCCCAGGTGATCCACTGGCGGATTGCCCATTTGTTCTCCTTGGTGAGCATGGTGGAAATGCGCAAGGATTTCTCTGCAACAAGGACTCGACCAGTATCAATGAACTTGTTGAAGGTCTTGCTGGTGTACTTGGGATCCACCCCAACAAGGGCCGCAGCTGCCTTGTAATTGCCTGATTCATGCATTAGCTTAAGCAGGATGATGCTTTTAATGTCAGGGATGTGCTTCTGAGCGGGCTTTTTAGCAGTGGGGATTGACTTGTTGGCATTGGGCACAACACAGGGCATGGGCACCTTGGTGTAAAATGCAGCAACATTTTTGAGCACCAACTGTCCCTTGTCAGTTCTGAAGAACTCAGGCTCCTTGTCCTCTTCCTGATTGCCATCACTGATGTAGGGCTTTTAGCTAGTATCAAATACAGGCTTCACCTTCTCCAGCATGGCTGACGGGACCAACTCTTGCCGTACACAATGTTGAACACATACAAAGTAAGTTCTACCTCCTTGTTTCTAACTTTCTTTGTAGTGGTGACCTTGGTGGGCTTCTGGGTCAGCTTTGGGACCCAAGGGTTGATGCTCTGTACCCTAGCAGCTTGTTCTCCTTGAACCGGCTGTGTTAGTGAAGCATCACTATGGAACTCTCCTCTCCCGTCTCCTTCTTGAGTAGGCACTTGGGTTGCACTAACTCTATTCTTTGACCCGCAGGGGCAACCGCAACCGCGGCGCACAACGGGTGTATTAGTACTCTGTTGTTGTGTTCCTTCCATTTTGAGAATTTAATAAAATATTAAATAAATTTCAATTAAGTCACTCCCTAATTTTAATTTTTGCTTTTATCTGAATATGGATATTTGATTAATATTTTCCCCACCCAATATCCCAATTATAGATTTTTTATTTCTCAATTATTTGTTTTTGGTTTTACTACACCCATTTTAGATTACCCAAAAAAATCCACCCAATTTCCCAGATTTTACGCCAAATCAAGCACCCAACACAATATTTTTAAAATTTATGTTTCAGATCTTGTGTCTTATTTTAGATACCTTGGTATCATTCATGATTACAATCCATTGCACACACTGAGTGAGTGATTTTGTTTACATAGTGAGTTGCTATTGTGTTTTGTTTGTGGATTGAGTTTTGACTCACTTTGCTTGGGTGTATTTTGTCACCAATTCATATAGTAAACATATGTACACCAAAACTCAACTCACACCATTTTGTTTATGAATCAATTTATTTCAGATTGTATTTTGAATGGTTTTGCTTTGCGTGTGAGCCCTTTGTTGCTGTGTTGACTCATTTTGCCCATTAACGCCAATAAACCCTGTTAACAGAGTGTATATTTTAACATGAGAGTTGGATTTTGTTTAAATCTGAAATCATTTTGTTTAAATCTGAAGTATTTTTGGTTGTCATCATAGCTTTTAAAACTGCTGTATCACAGCTTACACCAGTGAATTTGAGGAAATACATCACAAAATCCAAAACCCAGCACAAGCTGACAACATACACACCAGAGCATCATTCATCAACAGAATAAAACCCTCTGTTGCTGTCCTCATCTGCCCAGAGGCCAACACCTCCATGCCTGCGCTCATTGCAGAGGCCAAGCGCGCAAAAAAATGCACAAACATGGAATATGCTGCACGCAACAGCAATGGCAGAGAAAACTCCAATGGCAATAAAATCCAGAGCACCAATCATAGCAACAGCAACTACAATTGCAACAATGGCAATTCAGCCAAAGCGCAAACTGGTCCCGTCCCAAGAAAAAGGACACTGCCAAAGTTAACAATGCTAAAATAGCAACCCACTACAAATCTGACCCCACATTCTCTGACCTCAAAGGTCTCAAAACAGAGGAACAGGTAAAAGAGGAGGGGGAACAGGCTTAAGTGCCCCTGTCTCCCCCCAACTTGACAAGAAACTGTACCAAGGCACAAACTTTGCTGCTCGCATCCCACGTGTCCCGCAATCCTCCATTTTATGAACGTAAAAATTAAAGATTGCTCACAAATTCTTGTCTACCCATGCACTTATAAATCTCATACACATAAGATTTTATTTGACTCTGGTGCACAACACACTATGGTTAGCAAACCTTTTGTAACCAAGTACAAAATACCAGTTGTCAAATCCAACTTCAAATACGCCAGAATGGCAGATAAATCAAAGGTTCTACTCAAAGGCAAAACAACTCCCTTCAGAATTGACCTCCAAGGCATACAAACGTTTATCAAAGGACTGGTCATGAACAACATAAACTATGACATTGTAGCATGCATGGACTGGTTCACCCAAGTGAACCCCAGCATATGTTGGAAAACAAAAACCATGACCGTCAAATGCAATGGAGTCAATTTTAATATCCTCAAAGAACCCAATGTCCTTATTCTAAGAGACACAGTATTTGTCCAGGTCATAAAACAAGATGACTCAGAACATCTAACCAAAGATATTACCCTCCACATAATGAGGTACACTGAATTCAATAACATGTAAACAACCAAGATCCAATGCCCAGAACTTGCGGCACTCCTAAATGAATACGCCCATGTATTCAAGGAAGAACTCACCAAGCTACCCCCCAAACAGGAGGTCAAACATGGAATCAACCTATGTAAAGCCAAGCCTAAACCTGCACCCATCTACAGACTCTCTCCAATGGAGACCCAAACCCTCAAAACACACATTGAGGACAATCTAGCAAAAGGATTCATTTGCCCATCTAAATCCCCACAGGGGGCAGCAGTGTTCTTTGTAAAGAAAAAGAGAGGCACTCTGTGTCTAGTAACTGACTACAGAGTACTAAATGCAAGCACAGTAAAGAATAAATACCCTCTTCCACTTATAAAGGATCTGTTTGAAAGACTCTCAGGAGCCAAATTTTTCTTCAATATTGACCTCACCTCAGGTTACAACCAAGTTGAAGTAAAGGAAAAAGGCATACCAAAGACTGCGTTCTGTACACAATTTGGATCCTTTAAGTGTAGAGTAATGAACTTTGGGATGACCAAAGCCCCCACAATGTTTGTCACCATGATGAAACAAGCACTAAACGGTCTCTCAAATACATTATGCTATCTCAACAATATCATAATATTCTCAAAAACAAAAGAGGAACACCTCACACATGTCTGCAAGACACTTGATCAACTTGCAAAGCACAAAATTTATGCAAAACCAAGTAAGTGCAAATTTATGGAAAAGGAACTCCTGTTCTTGGGCCACATTGTCTCTGACAGTGGCATCAAAGCAGATCCAGACAAAATAAAAGCCATAAATAACATGCAACACCCCACCTCCGTTAAACAAGTTAGGTGCTTTCTTGGAATGGTAGCTTACCTAAGGAAATACATCAAAGACTGCATAAAACTAACCACACCAATCAATGAATTAACCAAGGGTAATGCCAAAAAGAAATTCATCTGGACACCAGAATGTGACAATAATTTCCAATTATTAAAACAAGCTTTGATCAAAGCACCAATCTTGCAATACCCTAACAACAACGGGTGCTACAAGCTTGAGTCAGATGCCAGTGACACCGCCATTGGCGCAGTCCTGCGCATCTGCCAGCCAGGGCAGCAAGACTTCCTGCAAGTATGTTACAAAAGCACAAAACTAACCAACACTTAACAGAGATACCCAATACACAATAAGGAATGGCTAGCAATATACCATGCATGCAAGAAATAGAGATGTTATCTGGAAGGACATTTAAATGTCTGAGTACTAACTGACCATAAATCCTTAATATATTTCAAAACTCAGAACACACTTGCATAGCAACAAGCCAAATGGATGTCCCTGCTGGAGAAGCTCAATTTGGACATCCAATACAAAAAGGGGGCAGAGCTGGTCACGGCTGATGCTCTCTCTAGACTATGTCAGCCTAGAGAGGATCACCCTGATCACCTGGACCCTGAATGGCCAAACCTGTACAACACTGAGTATAAAACCAAAGGGAAAGACCCCTCAACACATCAACTGACCCACAATACATTAGTAAGGAACAAAAAGTATTTCCATGTATCAAATGGTACTGTATACCAAATCATTAACAACAAACATGTCCTGTAGATCCCACTTACATAAAGAGTTGACACCATATTAATACATCCCCGCCTACTAGGACATACAAAGGCTAACAACATATACCTCCCATTAAAAGAGATAGTATGGTGGCCCAACCTCAAACAGGATATAGTTGATGCTCTAAAAAAGTGCACAGTGTGGGAGAAATACACCATCACAAAGGCTACCCAGCCAATGGTCAACCCAGTACTGGACCCTGTACCATTCAAGGTTTGGGGGCTAGATGTAGTGGGGCTCTTCCCAGAAACAAAAACAAACCAACATTTCTTAATTGTAGCTATCAACTTTGCCACACGCTGGCCCATCTGCTGGGCAACAAAGGACCATAAAGCAGAAACCATCAACTGTTTCATTAACAAAAAAATCATAGCCAACTACAACACTCCAGACTACATCATAACTGATGGAGCAACCAAGCTATCAGATCACATATTAAACTACAACTTAACATTAAAAAAGCATTAAACATTCTTACAACCTCTCCATACAGGCCACAAGCCAACGGCAGAGTGGAATTCCTAAATGGCAGCCTTATCAGGACCCTAGAGAAAATAATGGATGGCAAAGCCAAAGACACATGGCCACTATATGTGAAAAATGCATTACTAGTATCCCGAGTCCGCACCAATCAAGGAACAGGCTATTCACCGTTTGAGCTAACCTATGGGTACAAACCAGAAATAATTACCCGCAACAAGCAGCCATACATAAAGATCCCCCCAGGGAAACTCCCCACAGTAGAACAAGTAACAAATCTACAATACATACGCCTCAAAGCTAAAATAGCAGAAATAAAGAGGCTCAAAACACAAAAGGTAACCTCCACAGAGGAACCACTTCTCATTGACTCCCCTGTCTGGGTTCTAGCTGGCAACAGAAAGAAACTAGACTCAGTACACTGGGGACCAGGAAGAATAATCAAGTACAGACCAGATCACAACATATATCTAGTAAAATTCCAAGGTGCCAAAACCCCAATTGTCAAGAAATATCACAGAACCTGTCTCTGCCTCAGTAAAGGGGAACACTCAACCAGACTGGTTCCAACTAGTAAACAGCTCCAGGAGCACCAGGCGGCAGCCGTGAAAACAAAGCCCCCTCCTGATGCACCAGAGTAACCCCTTAAGGGGGTATCAAGGGTCTGGATGTACAAGCATTCTGGCTACCGCCAACCTACTTAACATCCAGCCATTGCCCGATTTGGTGCCCTTCCAATATACTGTTTGACATACCAAGAATGGTAACCAAGCAATATCACATGACTGTCCAAGTATCCAGTGGCTCAAACCTATCCTAGCACATGATCAACCCCTAGGTTCAATCCAACTAAATCTCTGACACAGTCAAGTCTATATAAGTCTAAAGTATTATCCAATAAAATATACTTCTCTTCTTTCCTAATTCCATATCTGAAGCTTCCCCAAAAGGTGCTCCTTATCACATTGCTCAAGCCCTTACTGGTCCCAAGTTGGAAATAACAAAAAAATAATGTTTTGTTCTTATCCCCAAATACTCCACACCAACAGTGACCACAAGGAAAGGGAAGAAAAATGCCATAAAGACATGTTTGTCCCCATCCAAGCAAGGCATGAAGTTTGTGACAAAGTATGGGTGATGAACACCAACAGAAGTAAGATACAGCCTGAGAAAGTGGGCCTTTCCATTGTGTTAAAGGTAAACAACAACAACACTTACCTGGTACAAGGACTGGGCAAGCAAAAGCAAGATAAGGCCTCTACATTTCAGGAAGCCAGGCAGAGGCTGAGGCATTAGGTGACTATGGACAGGATACTGCCAGGCCAGTGGGTAATGCCCACCATAGGATGGGTGCTAACTTGATAATATAGGATATGGATTGCCCAAGCAAAGACCAGGGCCCAGAGTTGGGCACCATGGTGTCTATCGTTCCTGTCAAAGTAATGTAGAGTACTCCAAACAGTTGAGTGGAAGTAGTCTCTTCAGTGGTGGGGGTCTCAATTGGGCAGTTGGGTTGTGGGAGGGTTAAGGGCAGAGTCATGGGAACAGAGTAGGTAGGTAGATAATTGTACTTGTCTTTGAACAATCTTGGCAGCCTTTTGTATCACTTTCCTTTGCGTCCCATGTATTTGGTCTCTCTAGTCCTTGCCAAGAGATCAGAAATGAGGATGGTCTCCAAGTTGTAATCCAAGTAGGCGGGGCTGGAGCAGGTATTTGGTAAAATGCCCAGGTCCAAAGGGGGCTCCAGGGGGACAATATAGTGCCTGAGGAGGGTCAGCAGGTTGGTCTCTGGAGAGGGCAGTTGCCTGATGGTCTAATTGGCTGGAGTTAAGATGGAAGATCACTAAGACTAGATAAGGTAAGATTTGTTTGAACCAAAGGTCCATAGAACTTTATTATCAAAAATGACAATATGGTCATCACCATACTGCCAGAGCTTTTATATCATGGGCTTTTGATTCTTCAATTTTTGCAGGGTTCAGGTTTGCAGACAAGGCACTGGCAGGGCATGGATCTTGGCTTAGAGTCTTGAGGGCAGCGGATCCAGGTTGTGCCTGCTCTGGTGAACAAAAGTGACAATGCTTAGTTCTGCTGCTACTGTTCACCACATCACCTGAGCATTCTAATTGTATTGCTCATTCTAGACAAAAGACTGGCAGCCGCTGGTGGTCATTGGCGGAACTAAAAGTAGGTTTTGTGTCAACCTTCTTTAGGAAAACTACAACCTTTGCATAGGTCTGGATCTTTGGTGGCACAAGGTTGGTAGCAGTCTGGTGACCATTTGGGGAATTTTTCTTGGGAGACTGGTAGGTCTTGGAGTAACTCAACAACTCAGGTTTGTGACTCAGTGAGTTGGTGGGTTCCTGTCCATCCTAGGTGACTTGATTAGCCTTTGGAGGGTCAGGGTTCAATTCCAGGGTTTCCAATGTTGATATTGCACTTCTGGTCTCAACACTTGATAGGCTGACAGGGTCCTGCCCTTCCTGGTTGGGGCAAGACATCTCTAGCAGGCCAGGGTTTGACCCAACTGGCAGTTGGGCGGGCTCCTGTCTACTCTGGTCAACATAAGGCTTTTTCTGAGGCCTGGGGTTCAATTCCCAGGTTTTAAGTACAAGTATTGAAATGTCTTTCATGAAACTACATCATGAATGGCTGCAACCCTGCAAAGCCTGCCAGAAACAGCGTGAGACTGTCCTCCCCGCAACTGAGAAACAGCTGGTGCATTACAGCACCTGAGCTCCTGACAACCTTTCAACAGATCTCTCACCAGAGGAACCAACTCTCAGCTGAGGAGTGTCAAAACAGTGGGGTCAACCCCCAGAAAGGTTCTGATTAAGCGGGTTTATGACCCACAATCCAAATTCCTAGTGTTCCATAGCCAAATGTGAAAGTCAACTCAAATTCCCAGAAACAGCAACATGAGAAGATGATGGTCATACAGTAGATGCCATAATTTAGCGCATGACTAATTACCAGGATCAAGCCACCCCCTAAACATCCAACCAAGTGATCATCATAATCATGTTCCTGCTATCCATGATTCACTCAAACTATATAAATCATATCTCCCAATAAAAATATCTATCTAGCTTTTAATCATTTTCCCCTTATAACTCTGGTAAAACAGCACAGTTACAACAGTAATAGATGTGAATATATTGTGAGAGCCATTTATTATCTTGTACATTTCAATGCCCTTTATACCAAGAAGTTCTATCATTAACTACACATTAGTGAACACTGATGCTCAATGAGATACCCCAATTTGGACGCTCTTTTTCATATAGCCACAGAAATTTTGTAGGGAAGAAGTAAATGATAATTAATAAATAAAAAGTGGACATTTTAGTTGGCTTTGAGGGATGTATAAATCTTCACATATTCTCTTAAGGGTTTAATGTTACTAGTTTTGTCTCTATTGTATGAAGAAACCCTAAGCTTTTTTATGAGAAGCAAAGCCCTCTAACAAATTGGTAGAAATATGAAACTGATGCCTAAATATAAAAGCAGATTTGATCATGGTCTTTATACTTGTAAGTTCAAGATGAGAATTTTGATTGCTCCACTGATTATTGCCCAATTGTTGTTTTTTTTGTTAATGCTTGAAAGGCATTTGAATTTCTCAACTAGGTTAATTCACCCAGCTTTTCTATATACTTGCTATCTGTGAGTGGCCAACTTTGGAAAATTTTCAATAATGCTTGCAACCTCCTTATAATTAACCAGGTACTTCATTGGCTTAATGAATATAACATTTTTGAATTGGGTATGAGCTAATTTGCCTTTTTATTGCACTGCATGTTGACAGCTGACAGTGAGACAATGCACATAGGTACTTTAGTGTGGTATTTAGTGATCTTTTTCAAAACCTTCTGCCCCTTTACAGTGTGGCAGAATTTTGGCTCTTCTTATTTATCAATTTACCCAATACTCACATAAGGCTTGTAGCTAGTATTAAAAGCAGCTCCACATTTCTTGTGCATACGCCCCTGAGTGAATCTTTGTGGTATTCAATTTGATATATCAGAGAAACACTTAAATGTTTTGTTATTTTTAGTTCTGGTTGTGATAAACTTTTGAGCTTTTCTAGTAAACTTTGTGACCTTGGGGTTAATGCTCCTGGATTTACTGGTATAAATATTCTAGCTCTGTTTTTGTGTTGTCACATCCTCACTTTTATTGGATGAGCTGTTAACTGCTTCATCATCCCCAAATACAGGATCTCTGTTAATAGACCCTCTTGGGCACTTGCGGCCTTGGCACTCTCTTTTAAGTGGACTCGCCTGTTGTTTAGGTGGTGTGATTTTTTCATTGAGGTGAATAAAACTTACTATTGATATTTTTGCTATGCTGTATTTTGGACTTTCTATGCTATGTTAGATATCAAATTGTTGATCCTGTTGCCATATTATCTTTTTATGTGCATTATGCTTTTAGATTTGTCCAAACTGGCCCCATTATTGTTAATTTACCACTTTTATAATATTTCTTTAAGTTTGTGCATTTTTACAACCAAAAAGTAAACTTAATAGAAATTAAAATTTGCACAAGTTGATTTGTTTGCATCTTGAGATCCTGATCTTACTTTGTGGCTTTTATGCACTGCATGCTTGATATAAAATGTTGTGTATTTTATTTATTCATTAAAGCCTATACCTCTGTTATTATAGAGCAAATTGTGTTTTTAATGTTATACAGTAGTTTTCAAACCTTTTGAGATAAATGTAAATTCTCAGTCTAAAAACAAAATCAAAAATTAAGGGATTTATATTAAATTACAATAGATTTAGATCCACTTTGATTTCAATTTTAGACTGAGTTGTATGTGTTTTTAGACTGATATTTTTTGTTTATCTCAACAGGTTTGAAAACTACTGTATTTTGTTTCATGCACAATTTAGTTTGCTCTGATTTGACTTTGGTTTGTCCATCTCAACAGCTTTGAAAAGTACAGTGTATGAAGATATAAAGAAGCCATGATATTTTATCAAAGATTCTTGGTATCTGTTCATTTATACTGCCATCAAAGGTTTTGCTTAATTGGATTGAACTAAAATTAAAACAGCATTTTTGATTACAAGTTGCCATTTTCCTTCATGGAGTCATTTTAGGGCTGGTTCTAAAAGGGTGTTGATACTGGCTCTGTTTCCTTAACAATTATGGATAAGGTGATGAGGAGGCAACTTTTGGGGAAGCTTTGAAGAGTGATTTTGAGAAAAATGATTTTATTAGAATAATATTTTAGGCTTTGTAGACAAGTAAAATGTGACAAGTAAACAAGTGAGATCACTGGATGGGAGATCAGAAGGGTGACTTGGATCAGAAATTAGATATTGGGTGGATAGATGGACGAGCCATTGAGAAATTGGTTTGCAGCCAAATTGGACGTGGATGGATGTTAACTAGGTTGGTGACGATAGGAATAGTTGAACATCCAAACCCTCGACAAAGGTAATGTTTTGCAACTGTAAAAATTAAGTTGATTGTTAGCTCGGTAATGCATTGCCTAGATGACAAAATAGTTCAACTGTCTCCGTGCAGACAGTTTCGTTTGGTTATGTAGAATCAAGGGTTTATATCGAATTAGTAATCGGAAGCAAATCTACTTAAATATGTGGCGTATATGAAAAAAGAAAGTTTAATCAGGATAAGTCGCTAATAAATAAATACAGGTTAAAATCCCTAAGTTGTGCGTTCAGTTTCTGAAGGGGGCTCCCTCGAAATCGTGCCAAAACTTAACAGTGGATTATCGTTCACATTCAAAGCGGACTGTGGCTTCGGATCGGTGGAAGGGATATTGATGAGTGATTCTGGGATGAGCTCATATTGCGCGGAAAGACCCATAAAACGGGCATAAAGATGAGTTTCATTCTAGAAGATTAGGTTGGCTATTAACCATGCTACCTCGAATTCATCGAATATTTCTTTATGGTGGTACCATGTATGGGCAAAGATCCGGTAGAGTCGTCTGGAAATCGAGAGAAAGTGTTTAATGGAACTGTTGGGAACTGAAATTCTAAAAGTGTGAGGCCCATCATCAAAGTACGGTTACCTGGAAGGGAAATATTTTGCACTGTTGAGGAGTGAGGTAGCGCCATCTAGCGTATGTACAATGTAATCAATGGCGCAACACTAGGAGGATTAGCGAGTTGAACTATAATGTACATACCCCTTGAGGAGCAGCATGTGATGCGCAAAGATAGAACCATTCACTTGCTTTCATAACGGGACATTTTTCTGATGTACATTCAGTTTGAAGCTGTACAACCAAGTATGTCAGTTCAAGGCAAAGCTGTCTACCATTGTCAATTAGCGCAGCCTTCCATTTACCTAAGATGTTCATAGAGCCAAATATCTGGCGACTGAGCGTCAGGAATGCGTAAAAGAAGGGTCAAGTTTTGAGGAGAGCGTCGAACAATATCTTGAAGATACTCCTGTAGAGAACAAGGTGACTCCAAATCCTCAAACTCCGCTTGGGGCCAAGCAAATGCTTCCTGTAAGTTAGCTGCAAGCCTTTGCAACACTGTACCTCTAAACGTTCTCCAACACGAACCCGCCTCACTAGAGCAAGAGCAGGCTTGGGTTGCTTACTTTCCTTAGCTGGAACCATGTTTAGACGAGAAACCAACTCTTTAGCTTTAGAAACCCCTGATGAATTCATCTGTTTCTCGGTCACAGTATCATTACTGTCATCATTGCCAGCCATTATATATAGATTTCCAAGCTTGTCTAGCAAAAAGATAAGCACCAACCACAAATATTTTTGCAAAATTTATAAAAAGTAAAGTTTCTTTTTATCGGCCAAATAAAATAAAAAATTCAACGCTTAAGAGATGTCTAACAAAAAAGCACACAAATCATGCCTTCGATTTCTAAACGCCAGAGAAAAACATGTTTCCTGATACTGCTATTCCTCTGAAAGGAATGTGCTTTTAAAAAGAACCTTTATTCGGGTTGATTGGCCAAAGTAAACGGAAAATATGTACTTCAGGCAATTCAAATAAAAAACATCGTAACGATTAGCTGCTGCTAATAGGAAAAATAAAAAGGGATTTACTTTTGAGGATTTTAAAATCAAGGGAAGTAATTAGAGGCTATGAAAATAATTATATTTAAAGGTAAATAAAGCCCAAAGTATCTGTTTTGGCTAAAAATAAGTCAATGTAATTATGGGCGTCAACTGCCAACGAAGAAACAAGCTTCAATGGAAATATTTTAGAGCAGACTTTTCCCTCGGGTATTTTTACTTGATTTCGTTTTCAATTAAAACCTACCTAAGCACAGGCTATATTGAGAGTAAACGCTTATAAATTAAGGTTAATTTTCTTGATAATGATTTGAGTAATAAGTAAACTTAGTATCATCAAGTATCTATACATTTTAAATATATATTTAATAGACCACATTGCACTACAATCAGGAATTTCAAGGCTTGTGGTATGACATCAGCTGTGTGCCTTACTGATACCACGTGACGAGATAAATCAACACCAAATCGGAGCCATTAGAAAATAGACTAAGATTTATATAGGTTTTAAGTTATCAGCTTACACCCCGTGAAAAGAGGCTAAAATTTAACTCAGCAGGCCTTTATAATCTGAGATGAATTTATTGTATCCCTTTGCAATAATAAACTAACATTTCACCTAACGAGGTTTGTAAAAAGAGCGCTTCAGCCCAAGTATTTGCAACAATCATTAATTAAATCCCAGTTGGCATAATCCTTGAAGCAAAATAAATCAGCAAATCTCATATTAACTTTATTCTTTAGTCAAGTCAAATGCTTTTCGGTATTTGAAATACATAGACTTTGATTTATATGCTTTAAGCAGAGTTCTTTTACAAAACAAAATCGTTTTTTATTAAAACTAATATGCTTTTATAGGGTATTTGGCTAGTCTGGTTATATGTCTCTCTTCCTATCTTCCTTGAAGACGAAAGCAGAAATTGATCAGGCGATCCTCTCAACAGTTGATAAAGTTTTAGTTTTGCGGTTTGGTAAAGCTTCAGATCTCCCTTGCCTGCAAACAGATAACATAGTAAATTTTAACCCAAGCTCACCCGATAACGAAAAATTAGCTGGAGAAATCCGCCTCCCTAGTCCAAAACCTAGCTGAAATTTATACTGTTGAAATCCCTGAAGACTTTTCAGTATCTGGGAGTGTTCTAGAATACGTGCAATACTTTGATATCTCTTATATTCCTGCGACTATATTTTTCTTTAATGGCCATCATATGAAAGTCGATTATGGGTAAGCGAATAAGCTGCTCCAAGTTTTAACAGCTTAGAACTCAGGACCACACCAAGTTTATTGGAGCTTTTGTTGACAAGCAAGACTTTATTGATCTGGTTGAAGTCATATACCGCGGGGCTCTTCGCGGGAAAACAATTGTAACCTCACCCATAGATAAGTCACACATTCCCTTTTATGAGCTTCTCTATCAGGGATACTGAAAGCTTATTTAACTTAAAGAAATATCATCTGTTTTAAAATAAAAAGAGGAATATCTTAGCCACCATAGATACAGTTAATCCTCACTTTGGCGGTTTATTTTAACAAAGCAAAATTTAATTAACTTGGTTGTATCCTGTGGCCTCTGAATTCCCCTTAAATGGCTTTATTTGTTTCATAATTTGGACATCCATATAAAACAATGATTACCAATTAATTTAAGTTCACATAAATCCTAGAACTACCAAGGTGTAAATGCAGATGCTTTTGTCACAACGTTTAGTTGCTATTGTAACTGCTGCGTTAGCAGTCACAAGAAGGAGAAAATAATTGGAAATTGGATCATATTTTATTTAGAAGAAAGGAGTAAATGCAGCACCCTCCTTAAGTAATGGGTCATCAGCATTGTTTAAGATAATGCAAGATTTTAAAAATTGAAATTGAAAGAATTTAGCATGAAAAGTTACAATGCAAAATTTTATACAAGGCCATAAAAAATAAGAAAATAAATAAAATTGAAACAAATTAAAATAAAAAATTATGAAAATATCATTACAGTAGTTTTCAAACCTGTTGAGATAAATGTATATTAGTCAGTTTAGAACGCATGAACTCAGTCTAAAAACAAAATCAAAAATTAAGGAATTTATATTAAATTATAATAGATTTGGATGCACTTTGATTTTGTTTTTAGACTGAGTTTATGTGTTCTAAACTGACTAATATACATTTATCTCAACAGGTTTGAAAACTACTGTATTAAGGTTGTTTAATCCTTAAAAGAGTTATGCCCATAAAATGCTTATGAAGCAGCCTCTTTTCCAAACTTATCTAGATTGTCAAGGGAGAAGATTTGGTCCTCTCAACCTTCCATTTTTGATAATCCTCATCTTCTCCTTTGCTGTAATGATAGTTCAGCCACATGACATTCAGCCACACTAGTATCCTCACTCGTACTTTAGCCTTGCACACTAGTAGGATCAAATCACATCATCTTTAGCTTAAAAGCCAAAGCTACTATCTAATAAAAATATTCTTCTCACAATTTCTTCTTGCTTTCCCTCTGTAAGTTGCCTTGCTGTCAAGATTATAGCATTGAGGTTAGGGAATATTTTGAGAAAAAAGATAGTTAAGGCAAGATAAATAACTTTTTATATTTTCAGTCAAATTATTCTACCAAGAAATATGGGGTTATCCTGTAGAAAAATAAGCAAAAAGCTTATTAATGATACAGTAGTTTACAGCCTGTCAAGATAAACAAAAATGGTAGAGATAATAACAAACTATCACCTTCTTAGGGTTCTCTACTGTGAACGTTTGGCTGTGAGCGCTACTAGTACAAAGAACAGTGTGAATATGGGGATGATGTCTGTTTAGGCAAGGCTTTTGTGTGCCTATGAAAATGAAAGTGTTGCCTGTTAAGGTGTTGGCAGATCTCTATGTAGTGATGTCATAAATGGGCTGGCAGTGCCTCAGTAAAATGGAAATTTATTTTTTTGAGGGTGATCTCTTTGAGCTGCCTTATGCCTTTTGTCAGGATCCTCCTTTTATTCTATCTTGGTGCTAGTATTTTACAAGTGCTACAGTTGATTTATTTCACTATCCTTTAGTTAGGAATTCCAACATTTTAATTCTTCTATTATTTTCCTTCATTTTCCTTGCTTTTAGGTCAAATTAACCTAAATTAACAGTTAGTTTTCATCTTTGCGCTTACCTTTCTTTTGCAACCAAGTTTTAAACCCAGTACCTATACGCTAAGTTAGTTTAAACAAGTCTGAAATCAATTACCTTTTGCTTTTGCTATAATTCTCTTCCTGCATTACGCCAGCAGCTTTGGACCTAGTTTTTCTGTTCTTCTGCCTCCGCTCTTCTTGGTTTCAAGGAAAACAATTAACCACCGGCTTCCCTGTTTTCTCCTTTACCAATGGGCTTAACCTTTTAAGTTTAAACTTCCCAAATAACCATGTTGCTCTGGCTCTTATTTAATTTAAGCCACCTAACCAATTCTGGTTAATTTACCACCCCTTTAAGTTTACCTCAAAACCCAAGCTGAATAAAAAGCTTGTGTTCTGTCCAGTCTCAATTTAAGTTGAGATTGTTTGACTAGCACCCCAAAAAGGTACTTGTTAGGTTTTGTGGCTTGTGTTTCCCTTTCTTTATTCTTGCATTTTCCCATCTTAGATCCATGATGTTATTTGATTACCTTTTTCAGCAGTTAGGTAGTGTAAGGGATTCTATCCCTTTCACAAACAATTCAGCAAATCTTGGACCTTTAAGTAGAAAAGAAAACTTGGAAATTGCATTTCTAAATGCTGAAATTGACAAATTTAATTATAACAGATCAATTTAATTAATCAATTCAAATCCGCGTTTAAAAACAATTAACAAATGCACTTTCAAAAGCAAAAGCTATAATCAATTTGGAAACATATATTCTACTTTAAAATCAAAAAAATCAAGGTACAGATGATAAATCTGACTGTAACCACTGTATAGGCTTTAAATTGAGCTCCAAAACCTCAGAAGCAACCAATCAGCCACAAATTAAATGCCTAAACACCAGCTTCCAATATTCAGGGGAATCACCTAACCAATCACAGCCAGTACAAATACCAAGCCATAGAAATAATCCTCATCCAGATCCAAAAAACTATCCCCACCATAGTGCAGAATTGAACTGCAATGCAATAACCTAACTTACTTCTTCTTGCATTGCAGGCTGCAGCCTGCTGCAGGCCTGCAAGGCAATACTTTCCAATCTATTATTGCAGGATCACCTGGTAACCACTATGTTCCCCCCTTCACTTGATCTCAGTATTTAAACTGAGAACTTTCCCCTATCCAAATTGCTCCAACAATTTCTTATTCCTATCAACCCAATAAATCTATATTTTCAAACATCTAAACTTGATTAGTAGATTCAAAAAGTTCCTCCTTCAACAGCATGAAGTTCATCTTCCTTGCATGGTCTTTTTGTGTGTCAATCAGTCATGAGCATGCCAATGTGAACTTCAAAACTCCCGAACCAACCCCCACAGATAAATCAGAAGATTCAATTTGATATTGTTTTGGTCCACGCCGTTGTCATGCTCCATATGTAGAAACAGCACAATTCCCTCCCATAATCCACCCCAAAGCTCCCTGGTTGGTCTTGGGGTATACCATTATCTATTACCTGTTAAACCTCTTCACTCCCTTTTTGGGAAGATTCTGCTTATTTGGTCATCTCTTGAACATGTTAATGATAGGGATTCCAGTAGGGTTCACTCTGGTCAAATTCAACTTGGGAGCTCTCCTTCATTTGATTGGAGAGAGACTTCCCAATGAGTAGATCCCTGACAGGTAGTTTTTATAGTGGGACTCACAACCTGATTGTGGATAGTTTTAATCCACCAGCTAGTGGTGATCACTTTCCAGACCTATAAATTGACTTTTTAACTAAATTGTCTATCATTAAGACTGGAATTTATTTTGTTTTCTTAGGATTAATAAATTGCCTTAGGCCTTACTTTACTTTGTATAAGCTCTTAGGAGCTTTTGTCCAGTTATTGTTGCAAACCTTACCTACCTTCCTATATTTAACAAATATAAACATTCTTGGTTTAAAGGCTTTAGTTTACAATAATTTTCCCCAAGCCTTCAAACCTTACACCTTTGGGCTAGGTTTTTGTGAGTTGGCCTAACCACACTAAACAATATGAAAAGATAGGTCCAGGCTGTCTGAGGTCAAGCACCGGATCCCATACAGGTGAAATCAGATCCCGGCGCAACTGAGGCCTCAAATGCAGTACCAGCAATGATATTGATTGTTGATTGGGGAAACCTCATATTATGCTGAACTCAGAGTGGTGGGCTTGATTCCTACTGTACTCATCCATCCTTTGGTCTGGCACTCTGAGTGATTTTCTTGATGGCAAAAAAACCAAAAACTCAAAGATAAACAAAAATGGTTCAGTCACCTAACAAAAAGCAACTGGTTCTACTTGAAGGTCAATTTACTCAATAAAAGTTCAATTTATCTAAGTCTGGGCTACAAAGATAGTCAATCACAACAAAATTAAAATTAAAATAAAGAATCCCAAAAATGAGACAGCAAAAAAGTAACTCATATTCAAAACAAAAAACCAGGCCCATTCTGAAGCAATCTACATCAAATGTGATAATGATTGTGTAAAAAAATGATACAAACAGAGAATGAACAGAGTTCAGTCACAAAAGTGATATTTTCAAACACAAAACAACTCACTTCTTGACAATCTTGATTATTTTTGGGACTTGAAATGGAAATAGGATCTTTCAAGAGTAAATTAACCAAAATTTATTCAGAGAACTACTGCATTATTTTCAATGTATGTGCTTCTAAATTTGATTATTTATGTCTAAGAGAATGTCTTAAATAGGAACACATACCTAAATAAAATTGATACTCTGAAAATACTTTATTTTGTTTTTAATATAGTTTATATTGCTTTTTTTAAAATGGTTTATACTGTAAATTCAGAACCTAAACGTAAAAATGCGGGATTGTCAAATCCTTGGTCCAAATTTTGAATCACTTTTGCGGGATGGCCTTTTTTAATTAAATTGATTTTTTTGAGTATTTATTTGAAAATTTGAAAATGCGGGAACTCATAGACACTTTGCAAAGTTCAAGCTGACCTGCATATTTCCAATGGACAAAATGAATTAACTGGATTCAGATTTAAAGCGTTCAAATCCATCAACCATTTTCATTAAGTTTACTATGTTTTTTGAAATTGCGGGATTGTCAAATCCATGAACCAAATTTCAAGTCACTTTTGAATGCCACTATTAAACTCAGATATTAATTGCGGAAACTGGAATCCAAATTTAACGTACAGTAAGCACACTAGGAAACACCAACCCAAATCAAGAAGCTCCACCACAACTAAAATCAAATGAAAAATTCAATCTCAATAACCATGTTTAGACACAAAGAGTGATTAAACTTTAAAATTATCCAAACCCAGAAAGTATACAATATTATACAATTCAAATCACAGATATAGAAATTCTGTTACTATTTAAGGCTAACTCAAGAAAAAATAACTACCCACAACTAAACCAATAAATCCAAATAAATACATATTTAATCTAAAATATATTTTTTTATTTTATTTTTATGGACCATCAATCACATTCCCAACCAGCTCCTGCACCAGACCGCAAGGCAGCCTGTTCACAAGGGCGTCCCAGAGGGTCCAAAAACAGACCCAGAACCTAACTTGAAGGGAGTCATGCCGACACACAGGCCTCCCAAGGTTTCAGGGCCAGCCAACCACCTCCTGCATCTCAAGCCAGAAACAGTAGCCTTAATCCAAGACAGAAGCTGCTCTCAAGGCCTGCAATCAAAGTCTCATACACAAAAGTCATTGGGAATAATGAGGTTACATACACCTCTGTTGTAACTGTGCTGTTTTAGCAGAGTTACATGGGGAAAAATATTTAGAAGATAGATAATAATCTTTATTGTGAGATAGTGATTATATAGTTCATGTGAATCAAGGATAGCAGGAACATGATTAGTGATCACACAGCTGGATGGAAGAAAAGAGTGGCTTGATCCTGGTAATGAGTCAAGCGCCAAAACAGGGTATCCACCATAAAGGATCATGATCTGTTAATGTTGTTGGATTTGATAATTTGAGTTGACTTCCTAGTCTGACTTCAAGTGACTGGATAATTGGATTGCAGGTCACAAACCTGCTTGGTTGGAACCTTGCTGGCGGGTCAAGCCTGCAGTTTTGACACCCCCCTCCCAACTGAAGATTGGCCTCCTCTGGGGGCAGGTCATCAGGGAGGTTGTCAGGAGCCCGGGCGCCGTATTGAACTAGTTGCTGTTCTGTGGCAGGAAGGGTGGTTTCTTGTTGTTTCTGTGAGAGAGGGGGCTGTAGGCAATCATGGTGTAGGGTCTTGTCTTGCTTACATTTTCCAAGACCTTGCATGAGGTAAGTGTTATTGTCATTTACCTTCAGAATGACTGCTGGCCCCACTTTTTCAGGTTGTAACTTGCTCTTGTCAACATTCATGACCCATACTTTGTCCCCAACTTCATGTCTATTGCAGATGGGGACAAATGTCTTTTGCAGACGTTCATTCTCTTTTGCTGTTTGCTCGCTGTTAGCCTCTATTACTTGAGGGTCTGATCTGGAGGGACTTCACTTGGAATTTCCAGTTTAGGTCCTGTCAATGCTTGAATGGTGTTTGGCTGTGTGCTGTATACCAGTTCAAACAGGCTTTTTCCAGTGGATCTGCTCACTTGGGTTTGACACACAAGCAGTGCAGTTGGTAGCTGCTTATGCCAGTCTTCAGGTCTCCTAGTGGTGAGTTTGGCTAAGGCTTGCACGAGGCTACCATTAAGCTGCTCTACGCGCCCATTGGCCTGTGGGTGGTATGGTGTTGTTACAGTGTGTTTGACCCCATTTTTAGTGAGGTATACATTGGTGTCTTTGGAGGTCAACTCTTTGCCTCCATTAGTTATCAGGAGTTCTGGCTTTCTGAACTTGCTGATTATCTCCTTGCCAATAAATTGTCAAACATCATTGCCGGTGTGTGCCTTCACTGCTTGGGCTACTGGCCATCTTGTTGTGAAGTCAATGGAAGTGATGATGTATTTCTTGTCATTGTGTTTTCCTGGCATGGGCCCAACAATGTCAAGAGCCCATAATTTGAAAGTTAGCTGTGTGCAGATGGGAAGTACCAACTTTGGCGGGGTTTTGCTTTTGGCAAACTTTTTGCATACCTCACATTGGTATAGAACTTCTTGAACATTGCAATATAAGGTTGGCCACCAGGCCTTATGTTTAAGGAACTCGTATAGGTTTTGGCTCTTGGTATGTCCAAGGTCTCTGTGATAGCGTAAGATGGTGTCAACTCACTGATGTGTGGGAATGTAGGGAATGGTTGTGCTGTCAGTCATCTTTCTGTGAAGAGTCTTGTATACATCATCAAAGAGGTGTTCATTCTTGATGATTGTTTCTTTTGTTATGTTGGTGGTGCCAGGGGGGAACCCTTTATCCTTTGTTTGTAGCACTAAGAGAGGCCAGTCTGGGTCAAGCCCATTCTCTCCTCTTGAAGCACAGATATACAGGCAGGACAGGGTGTCTGCCATGGCAAGCTTGGCCCCAGGCTTGTACTGGATGAGCATGTTAAATCTCTCCAATAGTTACATCCATTGTTCTTGGCGGCGCAACAGATTTGCTTGAGTTTTGAAATAGATGAGTGACTTGTGATTGGTTAACGCTGTGAATTTTTCCTGGCGTTCCAGGTAACAATACCATTTGACTAGGCAGTGCACAATAGCCAGAAGTTCTTTGTCATGAATAGGGTATCAACACTTGCCATCTGTCAATTTTTGCGATTCATAAGTTACAGGCAGGAAGTCATCATCACTATTTTTGATTTGTAGTACTCCCCCAATAGATGCATCTGAGGTGTTGGTTTCCATTTGGTATTCCCTGTCACATTTGGGGTATTGTAGGATGGGAGCCGTTGTGAGTTTCTCCTTGAGGCGTCTAAAACAGAGGTCACATTGGGGGGGGGGTCCACAAAAACTTGGACTTGGCGCCTGTTATGGCGGATAAGGGGGCAGTCAAAATGCCACAGTCAGGTATGAAGCGGCGTAAATAGGCCACCATTCCCAAGAAGGTACGGAGCTCCAACTTATCCTTGGGTGGTGACATCTTGCAGATGGCTTGTATCTTTTGACTGTTGGGTTTGATGCTGTCCTTTGAGACTATGTGTCCCAAGAAGGGTAATTGCTCACAGAAGAACTGGAACTTGGAGGGCTTGGCCAACAGTTTGTGCCATGCCAAGGTAGCAAAGATGGCCTCTAGGTCCTTGTGGTGTTGTTCCACCGAGGGGCTGTAGACAATAATGTTGTCTAGATACACTAGGGCGTGTTTGCCTATGTGGGGCACAAATACTTTGTTCATGAAGGTTACAAAGGTGGAGGGGGCATTGGTCATGCCAAAGTTGAGCACCACACATTTGTAGGAGCCGTATTTAGTGCAGAAGGTTGTTTTGGGGATGTCTTCCTCCTTAATACAAATCTGATTGTAGCCTGCAATCAGATCAATCTTGGAAAAGATAGTGGCTCCTCCCAAGGCATCAAAGAGGTTGTCAATCAGTGGCAGTGGGTAAAAATTCTTAATGGTAACTTTGTTCAGGGCACAGTAGTCTGTGACCAGACGTAAGGTGCCGTCCTTCTTAGCCACAAAGAATATGGTAGCCCCAAAGGGAGACTGTGAGGGGCGGATAAGTCCTTTTTCCAATGCCTCCTTGAGGTAGGCGCATAAGGTGTTGTCTTTATTTGGGGTCAGCCTGTAGATGGGGCGCGCCTTGGGTACAGCCCCCTTGAGTTGGATGGAGTGCTGAATATGCTTCTCAGGTGACAGCCCAGGTAGTGCTTCCTTGAAGATTTCTGGATGGCGGACCACAATGTTGCGGTCCTGAGGCGTGGAGGTATCCTGGTGATCTTTGAAGTGTATGATCTTGTACTGGCAGGAATCCCAGTCAATTGCCTTCAGGTCCTTCTTTTTGCCCTTGGTCTCTGTGATACATACAAAGACGTGGTTGCGTAGCAGTTGGTCCACAGAGTCAGGGTAGATCTGGTGGTTGGCACCTTCACGCTTGATGGTCAATACTGAGGTTGCCCAGTTTACGTGAGGGTTGTTCTTCTGTAACCAGTCTAGTCCCAGTACAATGTCAAACTTGGGAAAGTTGATGACGGGACCTTGAATGGTGGAGTGAAGGTTCTCAAGCATGACAGAGAAGGGGGCAGTTTCCTTTGTCACAGCAATGTGGTGTTTGTCATCCAGGACCACATTTTTAATCCGCAAAGGATTAGTGGCCAGCTTGAACTTATCCACAAAGCTGCTGTTGACTAGGGTTTGGTCTGCGCCCAAGTCCAGGAGTGCTGAGCCTGTGTAACTGCAAAAGCAGAAAGGATAGGGCATCAATTTATTAGGATGTCTGGCAATGGTGTACAGTACCAGGTCCTCTGAGGGCACCTGGATCATTGGGCATTAGTCTACGTCCTTGGGTCAGTATTCATCATTGGGCGAGTCAGGAGTTGCGTGGGGAGAGCTTGGCTTGCTTAGTGCTCTCCCTGGGCTTTTCCCTCCTCTTGGTTGCCTTGTGTGGCGGTGACACGGAAATGGGTACAGTTTGACTGGCCATTGTTTCCATTTCCATGCCCATTTGAACCCGTGGGTTTGTGGTTGGCGTTGTTCCTGTTGCCTCCAGGAGGTGATTGAGCAGAGCGCCCACTTGGATGGGAATCCTTGGGCCTTTCTCATTTCCCAGTTTGTGCCTTGTGCAGTGTGTTGGATGTCTGCTCCGCTTTTTCTGCTTCACGGTAAAGGCTTTGCAGGTTGGTCACCTGATCCAGGTTCACATGTCTCATAACGTGCAACTTAAGAGCGTCATAGTACATGAGGTATGTGGCTGGGGTGTCAAAGGCCATGTTGGATGGTGCACAAAGACAGAGTTCCTTGTAGGTGCGGGTGAGTTCTTTTACGGTGCCTGTCTGAGTCAGGTTCTTCACTTGGCGTATGATCATGAGCGCTGTATCTTTAAGCACAAATCTTGCCAGGAAGTCTTGCTTAAAGGTATCCCAGTTCTTGTTGGTGTGCTCTTCATGCCACTTGTTGCACTAGGTGCCAGTGTCATGGGTCAGGAAAATGGAAATTTCTGCGATCCAAAACTGCTGTGGGCATTCCATCTGAGCCAGCTTGCTCTGGGCGGACTGGATCCATGCAGCGGCATTGTTGTTGTTGGCCCCAGCAAAAGGTTCCAAGGCGGCGCTTCGTAGTCTTTGAGCTACATAGGCGGGCATGGTGGTTTTGTCGGCTGGTTGCAGCATCAAGGAGGGTGCCTGAAAGAAACCTTGTGCAGACATGGCATTGAAGGTGGGTAGCGGGATCACCATGTTTTGGTATAGGACAAAACCATCAGGTATCTTGGCACCAGGAGTGTACGGAGTCCAGTCAGGCGGGAGGCCAGACGTAATTCTGTTGAGGATTTGTTAGCCACAACATGTGCAGGCAACAGGCAGAATTTTTCAAGATAAAGGTAGGATGGAGAACCTACCTGTGCTACCAATGTTGTAACTGTGCTGTTTTAGCAGAGTTACATGGGGAAAAATATTTAGAAGATAGATAATAATCTTTATTGTGAGATAGTGATTATATAGTTCATGTGAATCAAGGATAACAGGAACATTATTGGTGATCACACGGCTGGATGGAAGAAGGGGGTGGCTTGATCCTGGTAATGAGTCAAGCGCCAAAACAAGGTATCTACCATAAAGGATCATCATCTGTTCATGTTGTTGGATTTGGTAATCCAAGTTGACTTCCTAGTCTGGCTTTGAGTGACCAGATAATTGGATTGCAGGTCACAAACCCGCTTGGTTGGAACCTTGCTAGCAGGTTGAGCCTGCGGTTTTGACACCTCCACTGTGTACCCAGTCATCACCCAGCCCAGCACTCTTGATCCAAGAGCTGCTACTTCCTGCCCCCGCGTTTTTGATACCTCATATAAGCTATTGGCCACCAACAAAGAGCCATCTGTGCCTGTGTCTTATGCCATCATTGATGGCGCCAGCGCAACCAAGTGTGATCCCACCTTCTACACAAAGGTCTTCATTCCCTGTGTTGAGCCTGCTATCCAGGATGCCGTGGTACCTTCCAAGGGCCAGCATCAGTTGACAGAAGTGAGTGTGAAGCTCTCCTCAACTGCTTGAACGGGGGAATGGCGGTTTGGGATATTGCGTCCTGATTTGGTGTCACAGCCAGATACATTGCCAACATCAACACCAAGTATGGCAACACCGGGAAAATTGCCAAATCCACCAAGGCTAAGCAGCATCCAAAACTCTTGCAGCCTGTGCATATTGACGCAATAAAACAGTGGGTAGCCAAGGATTGCCACCTGGACTCACTTGCTGTCCAATCAACGCTTGTCACAGAGTTCAGGCTTTCTGTTTCCAAAACCCTTGTTTACAAAACAATGGTTGATTTGGGCTTCTCCTAAAAGTACTGGGAGTTTTGCTGTACAACAGAAACAATGAGAAGACCATCGAGGATTGACACATTTATGCCAAGACATATCTGGCACTAAAGGAGACTGGGAATGTCCAGTTCTTCTACATCAACAAATTGTTGTTTTCCTCCTCACTCAGGTCTAGGCATGGGTGGGTTGAGAAGGGGTCCAAGGACAGTGTAGCCCATTGTGCAGCTGTCTGTTCCCAGACCTATTCAATGGTTGCGCTTCTTGGTCCTCGCAGGTTGAATCAATATCAGATGATCAAGGGTTCCCACAATAGCAGGACCTTTCTCAATTTTCTCCAAGTTGTCAAGGAGTATCTCCAGATCAACTACCACAGTACAACCAATATTGTTGTGCTGGATAATGTCAGGCTCCACAAAGTGGATCTGGTTGTGTCCAAGTTCCCGCCATTTGATAAAAATAGCCATTTGGCCAGCCACCACCTGGCTGACTGCCCAATGAGACTCCTCTTCCTCCCCCTATATTCTCCATTTCTGAACCCAATTGAGGAGGTGTTTGGTTAGATCAAGAATAAGGTGAAGCAAGGCCTTCCTCAGGACACTGAGGATCTATTCAATATTCTTGAGGTCAATCAATTTGAAGTGCCACCCAATGTGGTGGCAGCTTTTTACAAGCACTCAGAATCCTTCCTCCCCAAAGCCCTGGCCTCTGAGCCAATCAGGTAAATGGGCGCTCTGGGTTTTATTTGTTTTTATTTTTATTTATTTTGTTTTTAGTAGGACTCAAAAATTATTATTTATATATAATAACGTGACGTTTGATTGTATTATAGACATATAAGTGTATGTACAAAAGTTAAGTAAAATTAATTAAACTAGGTAAGAGGAACATTTTTTATTATAATGCACTGAATATTATATTGACTGTTGCACTAACAAATAAATAAATTAAAAAAGATAGAAATAGATTAATTTTATTTAAACAATTGTGAATCCTTGTTGGTACTTTGGCTTTGTTAAGCCACAAATTGGACCTTGCAGGTCATCATCTGATCCTTATTAAATCAGTGCCACTATAGCCACACAACACAGAAGCCAATGATTTTTATGTATTGCTTACTAATTAGTACTTAGGACGCGGGTCAAGCATATCAAATATATTTATCAAATAATATTACAAGGGAAAGGTAATTTGAGTTCTAAACAATCACTTGTTTAGAATATAAGTGGAGTGGGCCACATGATGCGGATAAATTCAATTCTTGTTGTTTGTATATGTAATAAATGAACCCATACTTGACAAGCTAGTAAATAAAAATATTTTTAACTTTTTATTATTATTTGATGTGGTTGCAACTATAACTAATGTCTTTTAATATATTTAATTATTGATATTATAATTTACCTATTAAAATTTAAAATAAAATTAAAATATTAAAAGTAAAAATATAATTATAAATCTTAAAATTTATCTATTAAAGTTTAAATATTCAAAATTTAACTATTTTTATTTAATTGTGATTTATTCAATATTGAAATATTATATATTAAAAATTTTAATAAAGAAATATGTAATACTAAAATTTTTTATCAAAATTTAGATATTAAAAATTCAATATTAAAATATTTAAAATTAAAATTTTACTATAAAAATTTTAATATTACATATTTCAATATTAAAATTTAGTATTAAAATATAAAAATTTTAAAAAAAATAAAATTTAA
Source organism: Entomophthora muscae (assembly GCA_014839935.2). NCBI lineage: Eukaryota > Fungi > Entomophthoromycota > Entomophthoromycetes > Entomophthorales > Entomophthoraceae > Entomophthora > Entomophthora muscae. The sequence continues at coordinate 155,398 of QTSX02004350.1, forward strand.
TTTGCAAGGGAAAAATATTTATTGAGGAGATGCTAATTGCAAAGGGAATGTGATTATTCTGGGGAATTATACCCTGAAATTAAATTTTTGACTAGAGCATCCAATTGGATCCACATACTCTTCTGTATGTGGTGGACAACCCTGAATGTGATTGCTAGAGGGGTGGCACCCTGTACCCCGGTGATTGTTGAACGTTTGATAAAAGGAAGCCGGGTGAGTGAATTGACTAATAGGGTTTTTTCAGGGGGCACGTAGTACCCATACAATGTTGCCAATGCAAAGGAGTCACATAGAACATGCTCAACTGTCCTATACCCCCGCGGTGTCTTCTGGCGTTTGAGTGCTAACCGGCATATGTCCATTTGAATAGGTACATCCTCCAACTTTTTGATGTTGGTTTTTAATATGCAGTGAAGGAGGATTCCCAGGTATATCACGGCGTGAATTCTTTGCAAGGTATATTTTTCCAAGAACATGCACAATTTTTTGAAGACTTGAACTAACCTATTGATATAGGATGTTTGATTGAATTTGAAGAGGGTTCCGGGGGGCGCCCAACTTGTATCAGCCCCCATGCCTCGGCAAACAAAATTAATAAAGGATTAAATGTGTTCACAGGGACTGTGTCCCCAACTTTATTTGACAATGCCTTGAATACTTCATTAAAATTTCAGTTTTTAGATATTCAGTTCCTATTTGAAAGTTGGTTTTTATTAAGTTTTTTCATATTCATTTATGTTTGCAAATGAGAATCTTTGAATGCTTTCATATATATATTCATCAAAGTTTAGCTTGACATCCCTGCAAATTTCATTCATTTCTTTGAAGTTGATATTTGATCCTATTTCATATGCTTCTCTTAACCACAGCAAGCACCCTGCGGGTGGTAAATATTCCCTATCTTTAGCTTCAATATTTGAAAAATTATCATATTCTGTTGAATTGTTTTATTTATTTGGTTTTTATTTATTTGTTTTACAGGGGCTACCAGTGACTGGTAACCCCCGTAGAACCAACTCAGCGTAAAAGCCACCACTTCTGCAACCTTGTCCCCATTCCTGGTGATGACTAAAATAAATATAAATAAAACATAAAAAGACTTACTAATTGTTTCCCCTGTGGCCCCCTCAGCCACAGGTGCCACCTCAGCAAACTTCATGAGAGTTGGCTGCTCTTCATTAATTTTCCTAGGCTTAATTTTTTTATCTTTCTTGCAACTTTTTTTTCTTCTTGGTTTTCATTTGATAAATTTTCTGTATTTTTTGAAGCGCTCCTGCTTCTTGACTGAGTTTCATTTTCATCTGTTTTCATTTGGTTGGTTTTCTCTTAATTTGTGTTTATTTCATGTGGGATTTCATTTCCTTTAATTAGTTTGATTTTTTGAGTATTCTTTCTATTGGTTTTTGCAAATTCCCACAAGTTGTAACTTTCACTTTTGAAATCTAACCGCTTGAGTATTTTCTTTTGAAGATTTAAAATTATTTCCTTGTGTTCTTCATTAACTATTGTTCCCAGGCTATTTTTTACAATTTCCTTTTGCTGGACCAAGACTCTTCCCTCATTTCCCAGTTGATTTACCACAATTTCCCTGATGTTGTATTCAAGCTCAACAACCTTTTGGAGGACTGACTCAAATTCATTGATAAGTGTGTAAATATTTGACATTATGTTTGAATTCCATCAAAAAACTGGTTTTTATAGTACTACCTTTAACACATACATATTTTTCATCATCATTAATAATTTAAAGACAATAAACGTAAATATTGTATTATAATATTGCAATTAGACGTCAACTCTTGATATTTTGATACTATGTGCATAACTCAATGCATTTTGTTTAATAAAATTCACTGTAAACTTGGCCTTTTCCATTGTAATTTAATGAAATGGACTGTGTTTATATTAAAGAGCCATTAACGCTTAGTACAAATATTTATACATAGTACATTTTACAGCTTGTATATTTACCTATTGGTAATAACTCTAAACTTTTTAGTTGGATTTTGTGAGGTAATAATAATGTAATGTGTTAATAAATTACTGTTTATTGTCATTAATTGGCTGATTTTCTTTGCTGTGACAATTGTGTATTTTCTTATATTTACGCACTAGTATCCAATTGGTTGGTTTCACATCAAGTTGCACAGGCAATAGAAAATCAAGCCGCCATCCCAAGACCAGATGTGGTTGGAGTGGCAGCTTGATTTTCTATTGCCTGTGCAACTTGATGTGAAACCAACCAATTGGATACTAGTGCGTAAATATAAGAAAATACACAATTGTCACAGCAAAGAAAATCAGCCAATTAATGATAATAAACAGTAATTTATTAACACATTACATTATTATTACCTCACAAAATCCAACTAAAAAGTTTAGAGTTATTACCAATAGGTAAATATACAAGCTGTAAAATGTACTATGTATAAATATTTGTACTAAGCGTTAATGGCTCTTTAATATAAACACAGTCCATTTCATTAAATTGCAATGAAAAAGGCCAAGTTTACAATGAATTTTATTAAACAAAATACATTGAGTTATGCACATAGTATCAAAATATCAAGAGTGAACGTCTAATTGCAATATTCTAATGCAATATTTACGTTTATTGTCTTTAATTTATTAATGATGATGAAAAATATGTATGCTAATAATTTTAAGCTATTCATAAAATGTACAACATTATATTAATTATGGGAAACGTTGATAATGTAAAAAGAAAATATTAAAAATTATTAATTGAAAGAGAGATATTAATTTTAATAAGTTGTCACAAAGAAAAGATTTATTTACTAATCAAAGGACGGGAAGGGGAGGGAATGGGTGGAATGAACATTGGCTTCATCTGCGCCTGTGAAAGGGACAGCATCAGAGATAGTGGGGAATTGGTAGTGGCTTGGGAGTCAGGGTTGGAAGGTGGGTGGCTTGATGGGGGATTGGGAGGCAGGGTTTGTTGACTAGGAAGGGGCAGCAAGAGCGGTTTGCTTCAATTGCTCAAATTCTTCTTCCGTCACATGCAGGCTTGACAAAACGGATGGATGGGCAAGGGGGAAGGCGGGAGTTCTTTCTGAACTTATCACTATCACTTGAATATAAAATAATGAGATAAAATAAGTCCTGGACAGACACAGAAGGGAAAAGCTCATAACCCCTATCAATTTGGGTGCATAGTTTGTTGTTGTAAAGTTATGCCTCCCCCTTAGGCCTCCACTTCAATTCCTGCCAAATGCTTGGGAATTTCTACTAAATTATGTTTGAATATTTATCTGAAAGGTTACTGAAAAAGCCCAAAAAAGGCCATCAATATAATATTTTAGAATTATTCTGAAGATATCCTGCCTAACCCACCCAAGAGACACCTCTGGTTAAATATCATGTGCAAGAGCGGCTGAGAGCAGTGATAATTGCATCCAAAGCATATTCCTGATGTCAGTTGGTTCAGTTTTTCTTTCAACTATGTCCATTCAAAATTTGTCAAGATCTTCCTGCCTCAAGAAATGCATTTTTATCTGCTCATATCATTGGTCAATTGGTTTGTGATATTCAATCTACCACCCCAATCCTATCACATCCCTTAAATGAATGCAAGTGTTATAAAAGACCTTGCTTCATCATTTTCTACTCTAATAAAGTTTGAAATTTGTTAGTTTAATTTGGCCTTCTGGCTTTGCCTGTTGCTTTTGGTGTTCAGTTGATTCCTTCTCCCCTTTGGCCTCCCAGGAATTGTTGGCAGCAATATTTGGTTGTTGCTAAAACCGCAATTTTATTGTGGTTGAGAGCTTGGTTTTATTTCTCTTAACCTGCTCCCCAATTCTCACATAATGATGAAGCCATTTTTCAGTAATTTGAGTCTTTTGCCACTGGTTGGACTTGCAGTTTCAATTTTTTGACTATTACATTGGAAATTTTTGAGTTCAAAGTTTAGTTGCTGCATCTTGCTTCATTCACAACTCATCTGCGCCCCTTTGAGGCCTGTCCCTTTCTCCCCTGGCCTAGCTTACTCTCCTGTTGTTTTTGTTTTACCTTAGCTTACATGGTTTTTCTTGCATCATCAGCTATCTTGGCATATAGGTTACTTAATGGTTTTTATTTGACCTATAATTATGGTTCTGCTGGCTTGCTCCCTGGGTTTCTTAGTCAACCAGTGTAACTGGGCGGCAGTTGAAGTTCATTTCAAACTAGCACACTTGAATTTTAATCCAAATCATCCTATTTGAAGTCAATCCAAATCATCCAATTTGGAATTCAATCCAAACTTTACAATTTGGAATTCAAATCAAGCCATCTCATTTAGAGTTCAATCTAAACTATTCCACTTGAAGTTCACATCCAAACCACCCCATTTGAAGTTGATCCAAACCATCACATTTGGAATTTTATCCAAACCATCTCCCTTGAAGTTCTATCCAAATCATTTAATTTGAAGTATAATTCTATAATCAAAGAGCTTCTCACTTTTTTGACAAAAGCTGATTGAATAGTGCCTCTGAAAGTGCTTGGACTGTGAGTGTATGATTTTCTGACTTCTGGAAAAGGAAATCTTGTCTTCAAATCACCTAGGTAATTTATTTTGCTGCTGCCAACTTGTCAGTAGCTTTTGTTTAGCCCCTGAGTCTCTTGGTATTTTGAGACTATATGGTTTGGCTTATTGCAATAAAACCAAAACACTGTGGGCTCTGCTTGTCTTTTCCTGCTCCACCTGTCCCTGTTTTTCCTTTTTCCTGGCCAGTGGTGCCCCTGTCCTTATTTGTCAGTCATCTTGAAATAATAGATTGTATGAGATTTAGTCTCATGCCAGCCATCAGTTTGGATTGCTCACCTCTTAGCTTTGGTTCCCCATGTTTATGTCCCTTCTTCTGGTCAGTGGTAGTTTTATCCTTATTTGGCTATCATTTTTGATAAAAGATTGTATGAGATTTAGTCTCATGTTGGCCATCAGTCTGAATTGCTCACCCTGATCTTGGTTTTAGTTCTCTCCTTCTGTTCTTGTCCCTTCTCCCAATTGATGGTGCCCCTATCCTTATTTGGCTGCCATCTTGAAATATAAGATTGTATGAGATTTAGTCTCATGTTGGCCACCAGTCTGGATAGCTCACCCTGATCTTGGTTTTGGTCCTCCCCTTCTGTTTTTGTCCCTTTTCCTGGTTGGTGGTGCCACTACCCTTATTTGGCTGACATCTTGAAATATAAGATTGTATGAGATTTAGTCTCATGTTGGCCATCAGTCTAGTTAGCTCACCCCTGGCTTTGATTTTTTCTTCCTGCTCTTGCACCCTGCCCCGCCCTTTTGGTCCTAGCAGAGGCAAATTTATTTTGTCTTGTCCTTTCCACGCCCTTTCTTATCATGGCTGCATAGTAGTTGTTCAGGATGCTCACAATTAAGTGTGAACACCAATAACAATTCCCTATTGTTGCTTGGAAAGAATGTCCAATCTGATCCCTCCAAAAATATGTGCCTAATGAAAGCCTTCCTTATAACTAGCTTTCAGATTAACCTTTTGAAGGTCTCCTAAGTTGGCTGGTGACTCTTTCATGCTCTAGTACCTGGCTGGTCCCCTACTCCTTTAATAGGAAAGGATAATGTAAAGTTATGCCTCCTCCTTAGGCCTCCACTTCAATTCCTGCCAAATGCTTGGGAATTTCTACCAAATTATGTTTGAATATTTATCTGAAAGGTTACTGAAAAAGCCCAAAAAAGGCCATCAATATAATATTTTAGAATTATTCTGAAGATATCCTGCCTAACCCACCCAAGAGACACCTCTGGTTAAATATCATGTGCAAGAGCAGCTGGGAGCAGTGGTAATTGCATCCAAAGCATATTCCTGATGTTAGTTGGTTCAGTTTTCCTTTCAACTACGTCCATTCAAAATTTGTCAAGATATTTCTGCCTCAAGAAATGCATTTGTATCCGCTCATATAATTGGTCAATTGGTTTGTGATATTCAATCTATCACCCCAATCCTATCACATCCCTTAAATGAATGCAAGTGTTGTAAAAGACCTTGCTTCATCATTCTCTACTCTAATAAAGTTTGAAATTTGTTAGTTTAATTTGGCCTTCTGGCTTTGCCTGTTGCTTTTGGTGTTCAGTTGACTCCTTCTCCCCTTTGGCCTTCCAGAAATTGTTGGCAGCAATCTTTTGGTTGTTTCTGAAACTGCAATTTTATTGTGATTGAAAGCTTGGTTTTATTTCCTCTTAACCTGCTCCCCAATTCTCACTGTTGTAGGTGGCAGGCTTTAAGCGCCTGAGGGCAGAACCAAAATTGTAGAGACATACATCTGCAAGATGCATGTCAGCGTGGTTGGTAGGGTAGGACCAACAGGTATACCCCTCATCCCTGATTTCTTGGGTTTCCCATTCCCGCTACTCCATCTCAGCACTAAGTACAACTGTGTGCACGGCGTTTTGTGTGGCCCACTCCTCCAGCATGGCCTTGAGCTCTGTCTGGTAGGCATACCCATCTGCGGTGTTTGATATTGCCGAGCAATAATTGACACCCAATGAGAAAAATGCCAATAAAACCCTGACAAAACAATACAAGATTGGGCCGCGCTTGTACACGTCAGACTAGATACACTTCTCTCCATAGTCTTGGATACTTGCAGAAATCTTAGCGTATGATAGGAAGATGACGTCATTACAGGTCCTTATTGCCCTTCATTTGATGAAATCAACAACAGTACAATTATAGGGGTCAATGTCCACCAAAATGGGGCCACCAAGAACCTGATTGGATAAGAGTCTGGCGGCAACCACAACTCCGTGCATCCACAAATTCACTGTTTTTTTGTTGGCAAAGATGCTGTGGAGTCCCAGCTGGAGACGTACCTGGACCAGGGGCATCCATGGGTCACATTTCATAATGGCCATCATAAGGGGGTGAGCTGTGCCACCTTTGGTCAAACTACAAGCACCAGTTGGGGTCTTCTTGGTAGGGGGCCACAGTTGGTGTGGGCTCGCAGGGTTGCAGCCACAGTGGACTTTGAAAAAACCATTAAGGCCGCAATTTCCCCAAGAGACATAAGCATCCCTCGCTTTTCAACCATTTCAAGAACAATCTCTGGAGTGATTAATTTTCTTCTGCGTCTCGCAGGCTGATTGGCTGGAGGCAGGATGTGTCTGCCTTGAGAACCAGACAGTGTCATATGATTGGCTGTTTCTGGATTCTGGCTTCTATTGGTGACCCCATGGCTCAAATGGCTGGCTCCGGATGCTAGTGTTGCTATATGATTTGGGTTAGCTGCTGCCTGTGCGTGATGGGCAAACAGGGCCATGCTTGAGGACGCAGGAGAAAGAACACACTCCTGGGTAGTGCTTTGGGAGGGGCCTGTGGGTTGGGAATGACCATAGAGGGAGGCTTCACTATTAGAAGACCCAGAGTAGCCCTGCATGATTTTGTCAAGGCCAGGGAACAGCTCGTTGACTTGGTTGGTGTTGGAAGAAGACATAATAAAAATTTTATTATAATTTTAAACTCAAGAAGAGGAATGTATATTTTAGTCAATTTTATTGTTATATATGTTAATTTTGTGAATATTATGATCTAAATTTTAGCTGTCCTAAACTGGAATAGGGTGATTTTTGAGAATGCCTGTGATTCCTAAAAGAATCAGCACAAATCCACTCTAGATCCTTTAACATCCTTTTTGAGACACCCACAAATTATATTTATTTCAAATTTCTTGCAATTATGATTTGAAACTTGGTTCTTGGATTTGAAAATCCTAAAATTTCAGATTCTTTAATTTTTACATGATGTCTATGATTTGTTTGACATACAGGAAATCTCAAATTGTACATAAGAATCCTGCATTTATGATTCATGTATCCCAAATTTGTTTGCTGAGTTTTGTCTTTTGTTAGTTGAGTTATCTGCTCAAGAGATACAAAATTTGACAATTTAAATAAATCAAAAAAAGTCAAATTAAATGATTGATTTTATTTAATATTTTACTTTTCACTCAGCTGAGTTGCCCGCAAAAGTGATTTGAAATTTGGACCAAGGATTTGACAATCCCGCATTTTTATGTTTAGGTTCTGAATTTACAGTACATGATTGATGATCTTATGATTATACAGCGTGTAATAAGTGATAATCATTATATTGGCTAACAATTATATGGCGCATAATAGCTACATCAATTATATTAAACTAGTAATATACAGCGTATAATCATTACACATCAGAATGATAATCAAGTGTTAATACGGTGTATAATTGTCACATCTATTATAATAAACTAACAATTATACAGCTTATAACTGTCATATCTATTATAATAAACTAATGATTATACGGCGTACAAATACTACACTTAATAAAATGATAACCAAGTGATAATACAGCATGTAACTGATAAAGATCTATGTGTGATGATTAGCCTGATCATTTGTGATCAATCAGCCTAATCTCACAGTGCTCCTTGGTGAGCATGGTGGACACATGCAGGGATTTTTCCACGGCAAGGACATGGCCATTATTGATAAACTTATTGAAGGTCTTTGAGGCGTACTTGGGATCCACCCCAACAAGAGCCGTGGCTGCCTTGTAGTCACCAGATTCCCACATGAGCTGGAGAAGAATGATCCACTTGGTATCAGGAATGCGCTTCTGGGCAGGCTTAGTGGGCTCAGATGAACTGGGATCCTGATTGGTGACAGGCTTGCAAGGCATGGGTACCTTATTGTAGGAGGCTGAAACCTTTTTTAACACCAGCTGTCCCTCATCAGTTCTGTAGAACTCAGGCTTCTTGTCCTCTTCTTGGTTGCCATCACTGACATAAGGCTCATAGCTAGTGTCAAGTACAGGCTTAACTTTCTCCAGCATGGCTGGCGGGACCAAATCCTGGTGGTACACAATGTCAAACACATAAAAAGTAAGTTATACCTCCTTGTTTCTACCTGTTTTTGTTGTGGTAACCTTGGTGGGCTTCTGGGTCAGCTTGGGAACCCAAGGGTTGATTCTCTGCACCCTAGCAGCTTGTGCTCTTTGAAACGGCTATATCAGTGCAGCATCACTATAAGACTCCCTCCCTTGTCTCCTTCTTGAGTAGGCACTTGGGTTGCACTAACTCTATTCTTTGACCCATGGGGGCAACTGCAACTGCGGCGCACAACAGGTGTATTAGTACTCTGTTGTTGTGCTCCTTCCATTTTGAGAATTTAATAAAATATTAAATAAATTTCAATTAAGTTACTCCCTAATTTTAATTCTTGCTTTTATCTGAATATGGATATTTGATTAATATTTTTCCCACCCAATATCCCAATTATAGATTTTTTATTTCTTAATTAGTTGTTTTTGGTTTTACTACACCCATTTTAGATTACCCAAAAAAATTCCACCCAATTTCCCAGATTTTACGCCAAATTAAGCACCCAACACAATATTTTTAAAATTTATGTTTTAGATCTTGTGTCTTATTTTAAATACCTTGGTATCATTCTTGATTATAATCCATTGCCCAAACTGATTGAGTGATTTTGTTTACATAGTGAGTTGCTATTGTGTTTTGTTTTTTGATTGAGTTTTGACTCACCTTGCTTGGGGGTATTTTGTTACTGATTCACATAGTAGACATATTTACACCAAAAGTCAACTCACACCATTTTGTTTATGAATCAATGTATTTCAGATTGTATTTCAAATAGTTTTGCTTTGCGTGTGAGCACTTCTTCGCTGTGTTGACCCATTTTGCCCATTAACGCCAAAAATACCTGTTAACAGAGTATATATTTTAACCTGATAGTTGGATTTTGTTCAAATCTGAAATCATTTTTGTCAAGGATCTGGATGTTCAAGTATTCTGGCTACTGCTGACCCACTTAACATCCAGTCATTGCCCAATTTGGTGCTTTTTCAATATACAGTTCAACATGCTTGAAATGGCAACCAAGCAATATCACATGACTGTCCAAGTATCCAGTGGCTTGAACCCATCCTGCACATGATCAAACCCTAGGTTTGATCCAACTAAATCTCTGCCACAGCTAAAGCTATATAAGCCCAAAGTATTATTCAATAAAATATACTTCTCTTCTTTCTCATTTCCATATTTGAAGCTTCCCCAAAAGGCGCCCCTCATCATTTTGTTTAAATCTGAGGTATTTTCAGTTGTCGCCATAGCTTTTAAAACTACTGTAAGTGACATCCTCCTTGATACTATTAATCTTTCTAGAAGCAGGAGCAAAAGAAGATTGACTGAAGTTAATATAAAAAGTTAATATAAACTTAACTCTTGATGTTGAACTAACACTAGTGTGTTCTTAAGGGCCCCAAGTTTGATCCCTGTGTTGAACAGTCGTTAATATCCTCCCAAGGTTTGAAGCCTTAAGTTTAATTGTTTTTTCCTCTGGTTGTTTTTAAAATTACAAGTGTTGATCATATTGTTGTAGTCAGAGATATAATTTCTGGCACATCACCTTCTAGTTTTTGTCCTACAAGTGCTCTCTTTGGTCTCATTCACTTTATGGAGTACCCTTTGAAGTCTGACTATTAAGAGTACACCACTAAGAATACTTGCGTGCAATCCCTTGGTCCATAAATAAGAGTTGACCTTGTATAATATGAAGAGACCTTGGTTTACCACTGAGTTCCGCCTGTTTAAAGTAAAATACAACTTTCTCACTGCTTATTAACTAGAAATGGAGCCACCTCTCACCCTTGAACTGATGCCCATGTCTGCCTCTGAACTCGCCTTAGACAACTTCAATAAGCTGTTTAGAATAGTTTACATCACCCTCTCAGGGGTGATTGACACTATAATCCTGACTTCTGGCCCCTGGTCCTGGATTGTGGGATCTATGTTGTACCTCTTAAAGTTAGCACCAATCCTACAGTGGGCTTTCTTCACCCGGCCTGCAGCCTGCCCAATCTCAGAAAATGATGAGCCAGCTGCCCAATATTGGTTTCCTGGAAATTATGCTCAATTTCTTATTAAAAAAAAACCTATATATGATGTTTAAGCCCTTTTGTCAAGATTATCATCTGGCGCTTCTAACTCTTATTGGTCAGCTCACTGTTTTTCAGACCGCCAATTCCAGCTCCCAGAGCTAGGCATCCATGCTGTGCTGGCATGTGATTATAATTAATTGGTGGGTCTTTTGCATCATGTATTCATATCAGGGTCCCAGCAGCATCTCCTCCACTATTTATGCAACTTTGAGTAATCAGTTACTCATTTGAATGACATCTTGCATTCTGCATGGTAGATATTTATCTTTCCATAATATGATATTTTCCTGGAATCTTTCCAGACGCAGGAAGGTTTGGCAGTGGCGCATCTCATGAGAATATTCTGTTGTGTTCCCAAATCCTCGATCTGTATTAGCTTGTTATCAGCCAGGTAGATATTTATGTTTGCAATATAGACCAGACTTTGGAGCAATGGCTACATTCTAATTACCTTTGTCTATCATTAAAATCACATCAGCAACTCTATCAAGGTTGGTGATGGGGTGCCACCTAGGCGTTGGAGGCCTACTGTCCCATGAGAGTTATGGTTCAGTCAATCTATAGAACTCAGAATTTCTGGTATATGGCTTTTTCTCACTCCAAACCAATTTTGGTATATCCATCTCAGCAGCTCTAAAATTAAAACTAGTCAAATCAAAAGAAGACCGGGAAGATTCTTGTTTGTATTTTATGGGATCTTTTAGATCACTGCAAAGCATTTATTTGTGGTTTCAAGGGATCTGTTATAAGGTTCAGCTATTTTACCCATTAACACCTTAAATCCCTATTAGCTGAGTTTGTATTTTATACCAACGCTTGGAAATTGTTTTGAGCCGAGCCTATTTTATACTGAGTTGATTTCATTTATCCTCACAGATGTGAAAACAAATCTATGGAGAGAAATTAGAAAATGGGTTTATTAAAACCTTGAGGTTTATTTTTATAGTTTTGATTTCATTTATTGTATGTCGTTGGTGGACAAATAGCTTAGTTTTTGATTTGATGTTTCGATTTCTCCCATTCAATTAGGCTGAGTTCGACCTACTGGACTCGATTTCATCAAGTGAACCTGTTTGTTGAAGTGGTCTAAGTCTTAACCATTGGCTGATATTTCCAACTCCAAAAGCAAGGCTTAGCAAGCAAAGGAATGTCAGATTCAAGTACATCGAATAAAACAAAATCTTACAAGAGTGGTTTGGAAGTAAGACCAAGATTAATTTAAAACCCAAATCAACTTTAAGTCTAAAACCTATAAGTTAGCCTTTATTCTTTAACTTGGTTTATTAAATTCCTCAGAGTTATCATGCCAAGAGATAGATCTAGGACGCCATCCAGATCGCCGTCTAAAAGACGCAAGCACCCTTCTTCAAAATCATCTCGAAGAGATAGAGATGATAGTCGGGATAGCCGGGATAGGCGAGAAAAAAGTGAAAGATCTAGGCACTCAGAAAAAATTTCAAGTCGAAGTGCAGACAAATCTAGAGATGATAAACACTCAAGGCGGAGTAGAAGTCGAAGTCCCCGAAGAGAGCGTCACAGGACCTCAGAAAGGGAACGCGAAAGCACTAGAAGCCGTCATAGAAGAAGTTCTCGTGAAAGTTCTAGAGAAGCTTCTAGAAAAGACCGCCACGAAAAATATGAAAGAAGTGAACGAGGGGATAAATATGCTGATAAAAGTGAAAGATCTAATAGGCGCCATTCGGACCACCGTGGCGAGGATTCCTCCAGGGTTTCGGGTACTCCAAAGGTTCATTCTGAATCTAATTTGTCTTCCTCTTCCAACAGTCAAATGAGAGCTGACCAACGAGAACTTTATTTTGCCGAAGAATTTGACGATCCCGTAAGTATCAATAACTTCTTTTCTTAACCCTTTTAGCCCCCAGAAACAGTAGGTTTGTCCACCACAACAAAATCCCTTCTTGAAGCTCAAGAAGAAAGAATTAGACAGCGTCGGGAAAGAGTCGAAAAATGGAGAAAGGAAAAGGAGGAAGCTCGGTTGCGAGAGCTGGAAAACAGTGCTACAGAGCCTCAGAATGAAAATGTCACTTCTAAAGTTTGGTCGCTTGAAGATGATGAGGATGATGACGAAGCCGCTGCTGCTCCAGAGGGGGAAAGTATTGTGTTCTTAAATTTTTATCTAATATTTTTAGCCGTGGAAGCCAAACCAGTAATTTCTGCTGAAGTAGAATCTGAAAAACCAGAAGAAGTAGAATGTCCTAGGCCAAGGTTCAAATCCCCACAATTGAAAAAGATCTCTCTGAATCCGAAGAAGATCCCTTGGATGCTTACATGCAAGACATAAAAGCTGAATCCGAAAAAATCCTTAAAATGGACTATGAAAAGCTCCAGGCTAAAAAGTGGGATGGAAAAACCTCTTCCAGGATAAACATTGATGCTGAAGAGGAGGAAAGTGAAGAAAGCGAGCCTGAGGATATTCTAGCGTAAGAGATACATGTTTCTTTATTTAAGGCTCTGTACAGGCTTGCATACAAGAAAAGCAAGAAGAAGGATATCCCCGTTATTGATCACGGCACGGCAAAGTATGAACCGTTTCGTAAGAACTTTTACATTGAGCCTTCTGAAACGCAAAACATGACGGAGGAGGAAGTTGAATTATTTCGCGCCGAACTTGATGGCATCAAGATCAGGGTAACTTAAAAGTGTTTTTCTTTGTTTAACTCTTTAGGGAGTTGATTGCCCAAAGCCTGTTAAACGATGGACTCATTGTGGATTCCCAGCAGGATGGTATGTTTTAATTATTCTGGGTCTAACCTATTAGCCTTGAGGTGATCCGTAAGCGTGGGTTTGTCTCGCCTACTCCCATCCAAGCACAAGCCATTCCTGCTATTATGAGTGGGCGAGACGTTATTGGAGTAGCAAAAACGGGAAGTGGAAAGACACTTGCATTCCTTCTTCCTATGTTTCGCCATATAAGAGATCAAAGGCCACTTGAAAATGGTGAAGGTCCTATTGCAGTTATCTTAACACCTACTCGTGAGTTGGCTACTCAAATCCATAAAGACTGCAAATTCTTTCTCAAACCACTTGGCCTTAGGGTATGGATGTGCTTGAATGCATTTTTAACCTTCTAGGCTGTATGTCTGTATGGAGGAGCCGGCATGCAATCACAGATCAATGATATCAAGAGAGGGGCCGAAATTGTTGTCTGCACGCCAGGCCGTATGATTGATTTGCTTTGTGCCAACTCCGGAAGACTTCTTAGCCTGGCCCGCGTCACAATGCTTGTACTTGACGAAGCGGATAGGATGTTTGACATGGGATTTGAGCCTCAAGTAATGAAGATCATCAACAATGTTAGACCGAACCGTCAAACTGTTCTGTTTTCCGCCACTTTTCCTCGACAGGTACATTTCATTGGTTGCATGTCTAACTTTGTAGATGGAGGCGTTGGCTCGCAAGATCCTTAAGAAGCCTTTGGAAATCACAGTTGGCGGGCGCAGTGTAGTTTGCAATGACGTCACTCAGATTGTTGAAGTACGTGAAGAGAAGTCAAAGTTTATGCGGCTGCTTGAAATCCTCGGCAACTTCTATCAGACCGAGGCCGATGAGGAAAAACGAACATTGGTTTTTGTGGACACTCACGAGGCAGCAGACAACTTGCTGCGTGATCTGATGCATAAGGGTTATGTCTGCATGTCGTTACACGGCGGAAAAGACCAAGTTGATCGCGATGCGTCAATTGCTGATTTCAAGGCGGGTGTATGCTACATCCTGATAGCCACCAGTATCGCTGCACGTGGCTTGGATGTTAAAAACCTTGCTTTGGTCGTCAACTATGAGTGTCCAAATCACATGGAGGATTACGTCCATCGTGTAGGCCGGACAGGGCGCGCAGGCAACAAAGGCATCGCCTATACCTTTGTCACCCCAGCCCAGGCTCGCTACGCCAACGATATTGTCAAAGCCCTCAAGGCTAGCGATGCTGATATATCGCCTGAGCTCCAACGGTTATCTGATGGTAAGTAATTATATAGCCTTCACTAACGTAATAGAATTCAGTCTCAAGGTCAAAGCAGGAAGCGCTCAGCAAGCTGGCTCTGGCTTTGGAGGAAAGGGTCTTGAAATCCTTGATAAACAGAGAGACATGGTCAAGCTTGTTCAGAAGAAGGTAAACTACACCTTGACTTTTGCTAACGCCAGACCTACGGCAATAACGACGACGACAGCGAATCTTCTAGCGACGATGATCTTCCTGGCGCCACCACTCAAACTACAACTACCGAGTCCCTTGCCATTGGTGCGCTGGCCCAGAAAGCAGGCGCCATTCCCGCCAGTCAAGCAGGTATTTTCCACTACACATCTAAGCTAATGTTACAGCTGCTGCTATCCGAGCTGCTCAGCTAGCCGCTGCTAAGATCAAAGCCTCTGCTAGTAATGGTCGCAACTTGGATACAATAGCCGAGCTCAATGCCAAGTTCCGTGGCGATCCACAACTCCTTAACGACTTACTGGACCACCTCAACCCACCGCCGCCTGTTTATTCCACCGAAATCGAAATCAATGATTTCCCTCAGAAAGCGCGTTGGCGTGTCACCAACAAAGAACAGATCAACCAGATTACCGAGCATACCGGGGCTGCTGTCACTACTCGTGGTGAATATATCGCTTCTCACGAACCATTGCCATTTGGTTCTTCACGCCGCAAACTTCATCTCTTCATCGAGGCTGACAACCAGATTGCTGTTGATCTCGCAGTTCGTGAAATCAAATCCCTTCTCAAAGAGGCCACATTGTTGGCGTTCGAAGCCGAAAACCGAGGCACTGCAGGAGGTGCCCTTACTGGTCGCTACTCTGTTCTTTAACGTATTTATATTCGACCTTCTGATACCCAAAAGTCAGACTAGTCTTGGCTATCGACAGATAATATCCTTAAGTAAACATGTATGCTAGTATTTACTTCCATTACCCAAAAGTATGGCTTCAGTTTTTACTCTCCATTTTTGGGTTGTCTTCATTTAGCTATCTCTTATAATAGGCCTATGAATTGTCTACAAGTTATCATATCCTGCAATCAAGAATAAACATATTTCAATCAACAGATAAACTTTGGGTCTTATTGAATATGCATAATAATAGAGCTTTAGCTTTAGTGCCACATGACTGAATATTTAATTTGGGTACCATAATGTCCCTATCAATAGTTTTTACAAGTGAAATAAAGTTAGTTATCATGTATCCTTAATGTCTGCCTGATCCCCATAAGAGGGGGTTGGGCTTGGTGACCACCTAGAAGCCTATAAGGCTGCCTTTTGTGGGCTTATACATAAGAACAGATGAAATCACTCCACTTTGCTGTTTGATTAGAGGGTGGCACAATTCACCTTCTCCACATCAGCATCTGGCCAAAAGATCTTTTCTCTCACCTAATGATATATATTCATAAATAAAGTAGATGAAGGCTACTTCAGTTTGTTACAATAAGCTAGGTTCCATGCTTCCAGAGTTTTGGATTTAAGCTTTCCCTCCTATTTGTGAGTTGGAGGGCCTTTCCATCCATCAATTAGCAAGTTTAAACCAAGATGTTAAATAAATTATCTCAGGTTCTCAATTATTACTATATCAGTATCCCAAGCCCCATCATAAGAACTTGGCTGCTGATTGTCTAAGCTGTAGGGCTGTATCATCCAATTTAGCCAACCAGGATATGTAAAAGAGGCCTGCTTGATTTATTGTTGGCTTTTAACCAAGCCAATAGAGTAACTAATTCAGACCTCTAACACTTAAATAGGCAATCTCTAAACTAAATTTTAGGATTCTAAATTGAAAAGCTTTATTTAAATATACCATGGCCTGTAGATTTTCAGTATTGTCCTTCAGGTGCAGGGAAGGAAGGCGGGTAGGAAAGCTATATTCCTGATGGGAGCAAGTCTCATGAAATAGCTGATTTAAGTGGCTCAAGGTCAAAGAGTTTTCATGTGAGGGATTACTTATTTGCCAAGTCCTAACACAGTGAGATAGACCAGTCCATATTTACTATTGTAATACACAAGTATTGGGGATAGAACTTTGATTATGTAGTAGGACAAGTTCAACAGTTGAAAGCCAGTCAAGGAGGCAACAATTGAATAGAAGGTTATAATCCAACAAAAGGCTCTGAAAAAGGTGTTGCATCGTCCAATACTGCCAGCAAGGTGCAGCAGCATACAGTAGAAGGTCACATAGATAGCCAAGTTGGGAGTCAGGCCCAAAGTTTCAGGCATGTTCCTGACATTAATGATAAAACTGTTTCTAACACAACACCACAGCATTGAGTAAAAAAGAAACCCCTAATTGTATATTTGCAGAAAACATGATAATAATACTAGTGCAACCAGGATGGAGAAAATTCAATATAAAAGAAAAAATAAATGACCATAAAATATGCCAAAAATCCCCCACACCCCGCCAGCCCAAGCACCAACCACTCTCCTATCAGCTGCTAACTGACAACCACCTGTCAGCCATCTGCCCACAGACTTCACATGTGAGAGAGGGGGGCTAAACTAACTAAGTTTAGCTCCCATCCCAGGAAAAACCACCAGTGTTACAGTAGAAAACCAAATGAAAGGAATAGTGTGCCCCCGCAAAACCAGAAATCAGCAAAGGACCACCGCCAAACCCTTGAGAGAAATAGATGACTTAAACACTGTCATTGAAAAAATGGGTCAAAGCCAGGGTTGCTCAAATAGCTTTGGAAAATCTGGATTTGCCTTATTTTCCCCCAAATAACTACAACAAGAAAATCACATGTTATACACTATTTGGGAATGGCAGCGCTCAACCTGCTGGTCACCGGAATTTTTTGAATTATGATGTCATGAATTCTGATTCCAATGCAGGCCTTCCAACTGCTGAAAATATTCTTGTCAACCTATCAGATGCTGCAACCTCCCCCCACTCCCATCCTGAATCACTTTAAGACTTTCCCCATCCCACTCTAGAAACTTGTTTCTAGAAGCTTATTTACCCTCAAATAAAAGAAAGTTTCCCCAGAATGTTAGCTCACCTGGGGCTATTTGCCCCTGTCCTTGAGATATTAGCCTTGGTTATGGTCAAGGTTGTCATTGATTCCTTGGCCACCATATGACCCACTCTTTACATGCCAACACCTTCAGATTCTTTCTCTAATTTGCCCCTGCAAGTCATTTGCACATTGACAATTTTCACTTCCATCTTCTGTTATACTACAACCGGCGCAAAGATGCTAAAACCATCCTCCCAATTTAGCCTCCTGCTTACAAGCAACTCACAATTTGTTTATTGTATCCTCATTATATCTCCTTGAATCAAGCAGCTTACCACTTTAATTTAACAACCAGAATGCTATCTAGTGGGCAACTGGAATAGCTGCTCAAAAAGAGGACCATTTTCAGGGAACCAATACTAGTCTACTGGCTTGCTGGTGTCAGGAAACTGGTGGGTTGCGGGCGGGGTGGGCAGAGCCCACCAGAAGATTGGCGCTAACTTAAAGAGGTAGGACATAGATTTTCCCAGCCAGGACCACAGGCCAGTGGTTGGGATGATAGTGTCAATCACCCCAGTGAGGGTAATATGTACTATCTCAAATAGCTTGTTGGTATAATCCAAGAGAAGCTTAGCGGCAGATTCAGGCATTGGTTTGGGGGTGATGGGTAGCTCTATATCTAATTGATAGGCAGGGAGGAAATTTGATTTATCTCTGAACAGTCAGGGCTTGGTAACGTGCCAAGGTCACTTCCTGCTGTATCTGGTTAACACTTTAGATTAGGCCAAGGGATCCTGTGCTAATATCTTGTCAGAGGAGTAGATTCTGTATTTAGGCTTCAAGGGGTACTTTTTAAAGTGGATGAAACCAAAGAAAGCACCTGGCAGGAAATAAGTTGTTGGCAGTGAAAAAGAAGGGTCAGAGGATTTAGAACCAAATTGGCAGATGACTAAGATAAAATATGGCAATATTTGGGATAATCAATATCTCATACCCTTTATTTAAAAATGATGATGGGGTTTGGTCTTAGCCTGTCAGGTACTTATACTGCTCTACTAGGCCTCATTGCCTGGACAGGCTTCTTGGGCTTGGATGGGCTGGCATCAGGATTATAAAGGGAGAAGGATGGTATCAGGCACATGAGTTTGTCATTGCTATCTCCGAATAATAAGCCTTTGAGCCCTTCTGTCTGACAACTTGATAATTGATGTTGGACAGGTATTCAGGACCAGCGCTATTTGTTGTGTACTTGGACGCAACCAAGGGACACAACGGGAAATCCTAACAGTAGGATTGGGTTTGTACTAAGCCAAGGGTTAGACTTCAGGGATAAATAAGGAATTTACCTTAAGGCCCTGGGAATGAAAATTATTAGAAATCTCTTCTAGATGGGACTAGGGAGAAGGCACCAAAGTGTTGCAACATCTTTTATTACTCCCTCTCAGGGAATTAACACCCCAAGTAAATCACCAAGCGGCTCACCAAATGTTTCTGTAAAGTCACTCCCCATTTAGCCCTGGATAGGACAATCTTTCCGTGCCGCACAA
The DNA here is from genome assembly GCA_014839935.2 of Entomophthora muscae. Taxonomy (NCBI): domain Eukaryota; kingdom Fungi; phylum Entomophthoromycota; class Entomophthoromycetes; order Entomophthorales; family Entomophthoraceae; genus Entomophthora; species Entomophthora muscae. Next base: position 174,873 of record QTSX02004350.1, read on the forward strand.
AAAAATCTGCTCAGAAGCCGGCCAAGCCCCTCAATTTCCTTGAAGATTTAGCCCACACAATTGATGAGAGATTTGTGTTGGCATACCCTTCTCAAGTGGTAAATAATGGCGCTTTGGACTCTGTCCCCACTTGTGAGGAATCTCTAATTAATTTGGACTATCTTCTGGCTTGGGCTTGACCACATTTAAAATTAATTAAGTCCAAACAACCAGGTTGCGCTACTGCTAAACCATCAAATTCCAATCTAACTGGATTGAATGCTGATTTAAATCATTCCAGTAATGCCAGCCAATCAGAGTTGAAGCCAGAAATTATTGCAAAACCCTCCAACTCAATGAATAAGCCCTTACAAAATTTCTCTTCTGGCCAATCAGACCCATTTCCTGGGTCAGGTGACCTTTCAAATTTGAAGCCTGTCCCTTAAAGCAAGACAGGGGACTTTTGGTCCCCTGCTTGCTCATTCTTACAATTAAAGTTTGAACCTTCTTTCCACTTAGGAATTTGGTTTTCTTGGGCCCCTTTCTTGGCCCCTTTTTGATCAGCTAAAGTGTTAGTATTGGTTTTCTTCTTCCTTACCTGTTTTCCTTCCCTTTGGGCTTTCTTGCCTCTCCTCAAAGTCTTTAAAGACGTTGTTGATGTCAAAGCTATTTGCTTTTGCTTTGAAGAAAACACTTTGACTTTTAAAATTTATTGTGAAATTAGTATACATACCTATTTTAAGTTCAATTTCATTCACATCTTGCTCTTGCTTACAATTAGACTTTGAATACATCTTTTGAAGCTTTCATATACGCTTTTAAACCAATTTGGCCTGTGGCCGTTGTTTTTTCCCCTTCTGCTCACTGTTGAACCCCCTGCTCTGAGTTCTAGACCCAAAACACCAAGAACTACCTTCTTTTTGTTGGCTTCCACTCTTAGTCCAAAAAATGCTGGTTCCTCTAGTCAAATTTGTGGTCTTTACCTTGGCGCCAGCTTTGATTATGATTTGGTCTACCACTCCAGATCTTTGGGGACATGTTTACAATTCTTTCCTCTGTGTTGGTAACAAACCTAATCAGCTCTTGAATATGTTTGAAGATATCCCCGCACGCGCTCAGGGCATATACAACACTAGTGAGAATGTGGTGAGGAGCCTGACCTGTGATGACCTTGACCTCTCTACCGCCAAGACAGCCTCTGCTACTCCCCCCAGTATGGGCCACCCCACGCTCCTTTCCTCTGGGAACCTGCCTGTCCTGGTCTCAGAGGAAGGCTTGGGCACCCCAGAGCTCACTCCTAAGCGTGCATCCTGGTTGCTTAGCAGAATGGTTTTAATGGGTTTGGACTCCTACTTTCCCCGCGTGTCTGCCGCATCCTCTCTATGGACACCCCTTCAAGCGGCCATGCCAGTCCTGTACTGGATGGCGTCCTGGTGGATCCTCCCTCCAGGATGGGAGCCAAACTTAGTTAGTTTAGCCCCCCTCTCTCACAGGTTCACCGTCCAGTCAATAAACTGGTGGCACCATTATCAGTTAACCATCTATGAAGGGGATCACTCAATCTAGGTTCTAAATGGAACACAACTTGATTAAGCCTCATGACTCAAGAGGAACATTGCTCAGATAAGCCCCATGACCTCCATGACGTACATGGACGGCATGTGGCTTGTCATGATAATATAAAATATTCTATATTCCTATTTGATAAAGCATCATTCTCTTCTTAATCTTCCCCTTTATTTTGTTTATTATACTTCCCAGAAGTATAAACTTGACAAAAGTATAAAGATAAACACAAAGAAAGGATGTAAAAAGAACTCAAATTTATTGGATGAATCTAAATGATTCTTACATGGAAAATGTTTAACAAAAAACAGTAGAAGGACAAGTAGATCATTGGCCACTCTCATAAGTGGTTCAATGATCACTCATGTCATCAGTTGGAATGTAAATGAGTTCTTCACCCAATTTAGAATGAAACCCATTTTGAGTTGAGAAAGGGAGCTGAAGTATTTCATACTCAAAATGTGACTCCACTAAAAGAAAAATCAATGAAGCATGAAAATCAGGATTCTTGACATCATTTCCTAGACTTTGGGTGTATTTGGGGCAATTCTCATTGGTAGACCTGCTTATTTTGCCAAGAAGCCTGCCAGTGTCACGTGTTGGTATCTCAGGGAAACTTCTGGCGTCTAGAGCAGGCAGGTTATCATTGGTTGTTATAGTGTAGGGCGGGTTTGCAGGGCAAGTATTATTTAGGACAGGGGCAGGTTTGGGGGGTTCATCATTGGCAAGATTAATGATTTTGCCACCCAAACTGCCAGTATTCTACACTGTTACTGCAGGGAAATTTCTATTATCAGTCACTGGCAGTTGTCTTGCAAAACTCTGTGGTTTTAGTGAGTGTCAGGAACCCATCTGCTAGGAAACATACCAACCAAAAGGTGTATGGCCGCGGATGGGTTCAACCTGGTGATTAGAGAACCAATTGGAAGGGAGAATATCCCCATATGGAACAATTCTCCAATAAGACAATATCAACCTAAAAGGGGATTAAATCTTCCCAACAGGAAGTAAGCTCCACAATAACTTAGGAGGAAAACAGAAGCCATGGGATGAAACAAGGAAGGACTGGGTGGACGGGTCCCGATGACCTGGGGTTCATCTGTAATTGGGGAATTTGGTGACAGTGGGGTGGCAGTGTACCATACGCCTGGTACCACTTGGTGCCACAACTTGTCCAAGTAATTGGGAGGGGTCAAACCAGAATCTGCTCTGGTTCCAAAAGATAGGCTTGCAGTAAGGGACTGCACAAGGAGCAACCAAACCAACCATTTATACCCAAATGGTCCCCATTGGGATGACTTGGGTAGCCTCATGGTGTTTGATTTCAGGATTTGATAGCAGGCAAAAGGAAAATCAACTAGGTTGGCAATTGACTTTATTAACTGAACAGGTAATAATGCTGAAAGCTGGAGCCTTATATAGGCTGTCATTGGTGTCTAATTTGCAAATAATCAGGGGAATTTGGGGGTAAGTTGGGGAAGAACTTGGCAGGGGGAGCTTTGATTCAGATTTCAAAAGATTTAAATTATCTAACCCCAGCTGAGGCTTCTCCAAACAGCTGAGTGCTATTTATCCCAGCTGTTGGAGAACCAACAGTTTGGGGGAGGCATCTAGAAGCAGATGCATTAACAGAAACAGTTGTTATTGGTTTTACTTGATTTAAATCAAGTACAGAGCTTTCTAATAACTTAACGTTATTAGGTTTGAATTGAAATCAAATTTGAAAGTCCCAGGACCCGTCATAACTTCTGATTGGCTACAGGTAGTCATTTTGTGCATCAAGAAAGGTAAATTTGACTTCAAAATACTAATATTATATAGGTGAGCCATAGGCAACCAAGAGGACACGGGTTTGATCCCTGTGTTGACACAGGAGACCTCTGTACTGGATTCCAGGACAGCAAAAGGTAATTTAGAACAGTTATTACATACTAATAATTCCTTTTTAGGAGCTGAGGAAAAGACCAACTTAGGAAGAGGGATTTCAAACCCAGGATTCACAAAGACTTTTTTGTTGTTGTAAGGAATTAAAGCAAAGGAATTCCTGACAGTGAGGATTCAGATCCCAGCAGGTTAGCATCAACTTTACTAACAGGTATACTATTAATAGGCTTCAGGCAGCCAAGCTCCTGGTCTTCTGAACTGGCAGGCCGCAAAAGGCAGGCTCAGGGTTTAAGCCTGGTCCCATGCCTTGGGTTTTGGATAAGAAGAAAATGTCATTCCTGACAACCTGTCAGGAATCCGTACAGCAACAGGCTCTGCAGAATTTGCAGGCGGACGGCCCACAGGTCTAGAAGGAAGGGCCCACCACAGGATAGGGACTAATTTTAAAATATATGAGAGAGATTTTCTGAGAATTGAACAAGGCCCACTAGTTTGAGAGAGGGGGCCAAACTAACTAAGTTTGGCTCCCATCCAGGTGAGAAAAACCATCAGGATGCTGCCCACTGAATTACTGGGACAGCCAATCTAAGAGGGGACCAGAGGGAAGAAACCAGGGACATTTGAGGGAAGTAGATGTTCAGTCCCATCAACAAAAGCCCAGTGAGCAACCAAGGGACATGTGATGGAATAAGAGTTGGGACCTCAGGTGCCCAAAGAGTTGCAGGGTTGTCACTCCCCAGTTGAAAAGTAGAAGAAGGAGGTGCCTCCTTTGCAGCAGAAGCAAGCAAGATGGAATCAGAGGGGTACAATTATAGGTCATCAAAGGTCAGACTCTTGACCAACACCTTCCCTGAGACAAGGAGGGTAGCTGGAAGGTGCAACAGGCTGGAGGGGTTGTAGCCCACAAGGCGCACAGAAGAGGAAAGTTGCCCCCAAAGGACTGGGGAGGTTGATCAAAGGAGCAGCAAAAACAGGGTCAGGGAAAACACTACAAATTTAGGAACAAGGATCATCATTTTTGCAAGGTCCAGAAAATTTGGAGTTCAAAAGTGATATTTTTTAGGGCCTTTTGATATGAAAATTAACCTGGCTAGAGTTTCCAGAAGCAAGCACAAGCAGGGGCAAGACAGGAGGCTTGGGAGCAGTTGTGGTCAACTTCAATGTCAAATTGATTGAGAAAAGGTTTAGAACAAGTAAAAACAAGGAAATTAAAGTATACAAGTAAGATTTTATATAAATTATTAAATTGAATTTTGGTTTTGAACTGAAGTTTCAAAATATTAAAGGTTTAAAATAACTGGTATACACTAATACTTCTCCTAGGAGTCTCAAGAAGACTGCTGGGTTCAAGCAAGGCCAAGGGAAGGTAATAATTGTTAAGAAGATAACTAATACGTTGAAGTTTACTAGGGAACTCAAAACAAGAGTTCAGACTGAATAAATTAGAAATTATAGAAAACAGATCCAAACTTTAATGTGGTAGAAGAATCAACAAGCAGGGGACTGAAAGTTGCCTTGCTGAGTAAAAAGGGGAGTGTTGCAAATAGGTGGGTCCCATGACCACTTGGCCTAGATTCAATTGTCCAGAGGATTAATTTTGCTGACTCAAGTCAGGGGGCAGGAAGGTTTCAATATAATTTATGAGGTATCATCTGATTGGCTGGAGTTGGTTTTAGACATTTGTGAATCATTTGACTTTGTGAACATCAATGTGGAATCACTTGATTGGCTATCTCTAATTGTTTTCAAAAGCAGTCTGCACCATGCCAATAAATAGTCCAAATTAACCAGTGTTTCTTCCCAGGGGGAGCAACAAAGGCCAGATGATCTGCAGGATAGGCTAATACAAATATTTTGTCTACAGTGTGCTCTAAATCCCCTAAAGAAGTGAGTGACTTGGATGGCATTTTGGAGCTCTTATTAGTGTGGTGAGGAAAATTAAAGTGATCCAAAGCCAAATGGGGCAGTGAATTTACAGCTAGAGGGCACCATAAAATCAATTAGGACAGTAATAGTGATATACAGGACGCTAAATATCTGAGTAGAAGTAGATTTGCTGGTGGCTGCTAGTTCTTGTGGGCAGTTGGGCCACAGGGTCAGGGGGATTCATGGGTACTAAATACGCAGGCAGGTAGTTATACTTGTTGCAAAATAGCAAGGGCTGTTTGGTGATCCAAGTTCCTTCACAACCAATGAACTCTGTTTTTCTGTTTCAGGATTCTTGGCTGTAGATGAGGATCTCTTCAAGGGTAAACTCTATGAAGTCTGGGTTTAGAGGGTACTCTATGAAATAGACAGGGCCGTACAGGGCTCCAGGGGGTTGGTATAGCTTGGGTGGTTGGTCTGCAGTTTCTTGGGAATGTTTGGCTGAGGGGCAGAACCAGAGAGATCAAACTGTATATGATAAAGTGCTAAAAGTAGGTAAGGTATGGCCTGCGTGAACCAAAGGGTCATAACACTTTATTGTAAGGATGACAATGAGCATCTACCTGGAATCCCCAGGGTATAAGTATGCTCATCAAACTTGGGAAAGATTTTGCAGTTTCAGAAGTCCAAGGAGAAGCGCTTACCAGGGTTTGAACATTTCCAGGGGTGCCCAAAATTCTTGAGTCTTTATTGACTGGGTTGGGGAAGGGAGACTCAAATCCCCTTTTTAAACAATGAATTTTTCATCTCATTGCAGGCCTTGGTCTTGGGGTAATGCAGGTGGTGTTTTATTGGTGGCAGCCTGTAAGGTTGCAGGGACATCATTAAGGTCATTGATTTCATTGGCTGGGCTAAGGGAATTCCCCAAGAGGCAGGGTTTGAGTGTAGAAGGTACTACACTGGCAGGTCTTGGAGGTTTCTCCAAAGTCAAATCTACTTCTGGTTTGAGCCCAAAAAGTGTGGGCTGGTAGCCTGCAGGGATCCAAGGTTCAAATCCTGGGAGTGGAATTATAACTTACCAATTGATAGTAGGAAACTATCACTTGTGATACAACCATAGAGAAGATGGTGAGCTGACCTGAAGGAAGTGTCATGAATAACATTTCAATACTTGTATTGAAAACCTGGGAATAAAACCCTGGACCTCAGGAAAAGCCTGGTGTTGACCAGGGTAGACAGGAGCCCACCAGAATGCCAGTTGGACCAAACCCTGGTCTGCCAGAGATGCCTTTCCCCAACTAGGAAGAACAGGAAACTGCCAGCCTGTCAAGTGTTGGGACTTGAAAGTTGATATCAACATTAGAAATCCCAGAATCAAACCCTGACCCTCTAAAGGCAAATTGAGACACCCAGGAGGGACAGGGACCCGCCAAATCACTGAGTTGCAAACCAAAGTTATTAAATTACTCCAAGACCTACCAGATTCTTAAGGATGATTCCCCAAATGATCACCAGATTGCTGTTAACCTTGTGCTACCAAAGACTCAGACCTAATCAGAAGTTGTAGCTTGCCTAAATAGAGAACAACAAAGCCTCCTGCTATTCCCTCCAATGATCACCAGCTACTACCAATCTCCAGTCCATAATGGGTAATACAATTTGACGGCTCAGGTGACATAGTGAAAATTATCAGCAGAATGAAGCATCACCACTTCTGTTCATCAGAGCAAGGACAACTAGGATCCACCACCCTCAAACCCAGAAGCCAAGATCCATGTCCTTCCAGAAAATTGTCCATGGGCCTGAAGTCTGCAAAAAGCAAAGTAGCAAAACCAACTGGTATAAGAACCCTGGCAGTATGGGGATGACCCTAATGTCATTTTTGATAATAAAGTTTTATGAACCTTTGGTTCAAACAAATCCTACCTTATCTAGTTTTAGTGATCTTTCATCTCAATATAGCCAAGTAGACAACCAGGCAACTGTCCTCTTTAGAGATTAACCTGAAAATCCGCCTCAGGCACTGGCTGTCCCCCTAGAGCCCCCTTCAGACCTATGTATTTTATCAATACCCACCCAACCCCACCTACTTAGAGTTTGACTTGGGGACCATCCTCATTGTTGATCCCTTGGCAAGAAATAGAGAGACCAAATATATAGGATTTGAAGGAAAGTGGTGCAAGAGGCCACCAAAATTTTTCAAAGACAAGTACAATTATCTGCCTGCATACTTTGTCCCCATGACCCTGCCCTTAACCCTGCAACTCAACTGCCCAATGGAACCCTCACCCGCCGCTGAGACCACTTCCACCCAACTGATTGGAGTACTCTACATTACTTTGATGGGATTAGTAGAATCCATGGTGCCCAACTCAAGGCCCTGGTCTTTGCTTGGGTGACCTGTATCCTATAATATCAAGTTAGCACCCATCCTATGGTGGGCATCACCTACTGTGGCAGGAATCCATCCTGCAGGGGGTTCTTGAAGACTTGCGGGCAGACAGCCCGCAGGCCTGGAGGGAAGGGCCCACCAAAAGATAGGAGCTAACTTTACAATATATGACAAGAAATTGCCTATGATGGCCCAGGGCCCATTGGAAGGGACCATGGAATCCAAAAGTTCAGTTAGAGTGATATAAATTACTCCAAATAATTGTATCAAAGTGGACTCATTGGCTGCCATGGATTCTTGCAGGAAGTTGGGCTGAGGGGTTAGAGGCGGGGTCATTGGAACTTTGTAGGCTGGTAGGTAGTTATATTTATCTTGGAATAGCAGAGGGGGCATAGTTATCCAGGATCCTTCTCAGCCAATGATCTCTATCTCTTGGGTTGTGGCTTTTGGGTTGTAGATCAGGATTTCCTCTAGAGTGAACTCTGAATATGCCGGGTTGGGGGATATTCTGTGAAATGTACTGGGTCAAAGGGTGCTCTGGGTGGTTGATATAGCTCAGGCAGACAGTCCACAGTTTCTTGGGGTTGATGGGTGTGGGGAACAAGGCCACAGAGTTTAGTCTGAAAATAAAATAGAGCTAAAATCAAATATGTGATGACTTGGTTGAACTAAAGGTTCATATCACTTTATTTAAAGAATGGTGATGGGTAGTTTCCTGGAGGCCCAGGGTATAAGTATGCCCAGTTACTATATAAAATTTTTACAATTCCCCTTGGACCTAGTGATACGGTATATCAGGGTTAGGCAGCCCTTTGTGGCATCTCATATGAGAGATCTTTCATTGGCTGGGTCAAAACAAGAAGATTAAGATTCCCTTTTATAAGTTGCAGGGTTTGTCATCTTTTGGGCAGCCTGCATTCTACACAAAGTTTCTCCAATTCCCAAGCTGTGGTGGCCCCAGTTATCTTGAGATTGATGACCTGGCCTGCGCTCTCATTGGTGGGGTTAACAGGATCTTTTTTCAGGTGAGGCGTTGGTACAGGTAACTCTAGGTCAGTAGGTCTCAGGAGTTTCCCTGAAGTCAAATTCTTCTCTAGTTTGAGCCTAGGAAAACGTGGGCAGCCAGGCAGCTGGTCCTGCAGGCTAGCAGCCCAAAGGATTACGGGTTCAAATCCTGTAGTTGAGGTTTTTTCACAAGCATAGTTAGCAAGATTTTATCATTTGTGACACACTGGCCCAGTGGTACCCGCCCTGAGTCACCTAATGCCTCCACTTATGCCTGGCTTCCTGAAAGGAAGTAAGAGTTCAGTGATATCAAGACCAATCCTAACAACAAACAGGGAGCACAACTTTGGGGGAAGTCCTTCTGAGGGAGCTTGGGAGCTGGGAAGGCGAGAACAGATCTGCACTATCACAGGAAGGAAACACTAAAACAGGGGGGGATCTCAGAGAAGAAGCTTTTCAAGGTCAAGGCATGCAACAAGTTAGTTTCCAGCAGGAGAAAGCCCTGTATATGCAAAGGAAATTCTCTTGCTCTTTCCACCAAAAAAGGATTGGAAACTGCCGCAAGGGCCAAGAAGGATGGGTCACTCCAAAGAAACAGGGCATTGAGCTGCAGGAGCAACATGTCTGGAAAGATAGTTATGACTAAAAATTTGACAAAGGGGACCAGCATAATAACAATTTGCCAAGAAATTTCAACTGAAAAGATGTCTGGAACAGTGGCAATCTACAGGAGGTACAACTGAGAGTGAGTGTGTCTTGGAATAATTTTCTAGACCTCAACCTTTAAGAGGGACTGCAAAAGAAACTGGGATAAAAAACAGCCTTAACTTCAACCAAGAGCAGGTTTGAACTTGGATTTAAAGCAACAACAGCAAGCGTAAATATTACAGTAGAATTTCACTACTAATTGGTTTAATATTTGAATTCAAAAATGGAAAATAAAAAGAAAGAAGCTAGATTACAAGTCTGAAATATTTCTTTACTGATTTTTAAGTACAAAATTTATACCAAAGTGGCAGTAGTCTGCGTAAAAGTAAGGTGAGATATTCCACTAATGTTAAAATTCAACTTTAGGTTTGAAATTCATTTTAAAGTTTTGAATGATAAGCAAGCATTAAAGCAATTAAAAGACTTCTAGGAGTTTAAAAAAGGACCAGGGGAAACAAGGGGCTAATTTTAAAAAGGGGAATATTCAAAACTGAGTGTTTAGGAATTTTAATAAAGCAATAACTTCAAGAGAGAGACTATTAAAGTTTTACACTTTATTAAATAGGAAAATGAGCAAGCAAGGGACCAGATGTTACCCTTGCTAATTTTAAGGAGAAGAGCTGAGTTTCAGGAGGTCATATGAAAGGAGTAGTGAATCCAATTGACTGGGAGAGAATTTTTGCAATTCCAAGACAGGAGTGTTGGATGGTGTCAGGGCCCAGAATGGACCTTATAAGGAACTGAATAGCATCAGGTCAAAGGAATTTAAATTTGAATTGAGTCATTTTGCAGTTGGGTTAGAGAATAAGGTTTCACTAACTCATGCCTTGATTCTCCAAAACTCAAACTTGATGCCCTGGGACGCCTGCACCTGGAAGCATCCAAAGAAGCAGTGTTTACCTCTGAAAATGTTTCCAATTGAACAAAAATTCCAGAAGCTGGGGATTTTGGCTCCTAAAATCCCTCTAGAGGACCACAAGGTTTAGCCTAAGCGCCAGGACCTATTAATAGTGTATTGCCACACCTGAGCAACCAACCAGATGATGAAATTGCCAGGAAAATGATGGCATATTATCAGTCATCCAAACAGGATGTATTTCCAATCTAAAAGCCAACTTTATAGAAGTATATAGCTGGGGAAATTGGAAATTCTCTCCTTGTTGACATCACAAAATAAAAATCTGTTAGTTAATGCAATCAGAGCATTTTGTCAGGATGAAGTAGAGTGAGAACATGTTGTAGTCAATCAAATGGGAAATGTACACCCAAATTAGGATTAAATTACTAATAAGGAGAAGACAGTGTGTATTTACTCTGAAATGGTAACCTTTGAAGAGAGAATACGGAAAATTTCAGCAGATGATCATGCACAGGTACAATAGGAAGACTTTAATTTGGCTCAGGACCAGAGAATCAGCTGCATAGATGGGGTTGCACTCAATTTTGCATATTTCAGGAATCATTTTATCAGGAGGAGGAAGATTACCAGGAAATTGAAGAGGTGAGAAAGCAGAATCTAGCAGTCTTATTATTAAAAGTCTGATTGGAAAATATTGAAATAAGTGAATCATGAAGCAAGATATTTATTGGGGATAAAATATCAAACTACTAGAGTAGTTTATTGAAACTGAATGTTACTTAAGACTATTAGGTGTATCTTGATAAGGTGGCCTCCTTTCATGTAATATTTTGTCAGCTTACAGACACCACCAATGGCGGTTCTGTAAGTTATTACCTGACCTTCTTGGAGGTCAGGATTTGAAAACCAAGTGATGGTTTTAGTAAAAATTGAGCGCAGGGCATCTAAACACTGCTCAGACTCAATTTTTTATGCCAACATCCACTTGTGATTGATTGTTAGATTTAAATCCATGATTTCTGCAAGAAGACAAGGCTTTGGGGCGGTTTTTCCCAGGTGGCAGTGCTTTTTCCTGGCCTAACCTGGAAAAACTATGCCAGTGACACATTTAAACTTTGCAGGTGTTTATTAATTTTTACAGATATCATATTGTTAGTACTGTTGAATAGAGAGTACCTGTAGATCCAATGCCAGCACTTGGAAACAGAGCAACTTATTGCTGCTTCTACTCAATTGATGTTTTGCCCCTGTTTGTCCCTCAGAGCACTGGACCAAGAGCTAGTTCCTGATCCTGCACCTCCTCCTTCTAATGTGTCCCTCAGTAATTCCAACTTGCTCTGCCAAGCCAGCCCATGAGTGCGGCCACAGAAGAGCTCCCCTTGTTACCACCATTATATACTACAAATAAAGAAAACTCGGGTTTGCCTACCTAACCATGCTGGGGCTTGCTGAGCAAATTGATCCCCACATGAGAGTATGGCTTCCTTGGGCCACTGCTTAAAACTATTTGATGAGATAGACCCTGTCATCAACTGGGTCTTTCAGGATAGACCCTTCATTTCAATCAAAGGTTTTTTGAAGGTAACCTAGGCCATGACAGATGGCTTCTCAACAATTTATGCCTTGACTCTTGATTAATTATTGCCTAAAGGGTAGTTCAGGGAGCCATTAACACAAGTAGATTTGAATTTATAGCTGTTGATGTTTCATACCCTGATTGGTTGGCTGTTATAGTCTCTAGGAGTGACTAACACCAGGCCACTAAATAGTCCAAATTGACCGGTGTTTCTTACAGGGTAAAGTAATGAGTGCAGGGGGTATTTAGGATATGCTAACACAAATCTCTCATCCACTGTGTGAACTAAACTAACCCCCCCAAAGAATTGAGCAGTTTGGCTGGTTTTTGGGAAGTTTTCTTTCTTCAATGGGAAAAGAGTGTCCTATCCAGAGCCAAGTGGGGAGTAAACATATAGCACACACAGCCAGTTTACCCCTAGCCAGCCAGGAAGCTTCCCACTTTCCAGCCAGAGGGCCTCAAGACAATCTAGGTTGCATTGTTGGAAATAAAAATTACCCAGAAAAGGATTACAAGATGAAAAATATGCATTCCCAAGATCCAAATAAGGGAATTTACCAAAAAGGGAGTTTAGAAATTACATGTACTAATCCTCCAATATATCCTTGTCAAATTATCCCAATAAGGAATTTTAGGTGACAAGAGTTCATAACACAAAGAGGAGTTCATGTCTAAGACCTAACATTCTCAGATTGACAATAATTTACCACCCAGATAAACAACTGTACAGGAAATGATCAGAGGCTCATCAAGAAAGACAAGTCAAAATCAAATCAAGATATTGGGTACCCCAATCTTTTGTTTCATCCGTACCTTTTCCTTATATGAGAGCAAGTATAAATTAAGAGAAAACCACCAATGATAGTTTGTGCAATAATTGAATGAATATTCTTCTAAATATTTATCATATAAATCACTTCATTACTTAACCAAGGAAATTGATTTTACCAAACCCAATCACCTCTCCCCAAGTTTGAAGATGAATCATCTTATCTTCACAGCTTTCATTGAAGCTTGTCTTGGGATTAGGGTCAACCAGCCAACATATTATCAGTTTGAGTAATACTCAAGTATTAAGGGTAGAACTTTAGTTATATAGGAGGCCAATTTAAACCGTTGGGAGTCATTAAAGGAAGCAAAATTGAATATAAGGGTATAATCCAACAAAAGGCTCATAAAAAAGGTATTCATTTTCCAAGGCTTCCAGAAAGGTACAGTAGTGTACAGTAGAAAGAAACATAGATATCCAAGTTGGGAGTCAGGCAAGTTAACACCAAAGGTAATCTAGGGGAAGAATACAAGGAGCTGAGCTGTGCTGGCTCATGGAATGATAACCCTTTGGGTCCTCATGGTGTAGGTCCAAACTGAAGATATGTTGGCAGTTTGCCCTTGATCTCAAGACAAGCTTCCATGACAGCTGTGAAGATGAGATTATTCATCTTAAAACTTGGGGATGGGTGATTGGGTTAGATAAAATTAATTTCCTTGGTTAAGTAATGAAGTGATTTATATGATAAATATTGAGAAGAATATTCACTCAATTATTGCACAAACTATCATTGGTGGTTTTCTCTTAATTTATACTTGCTCTCATATAAGGAAAAGTATGGATGAAACAAAAGATTGGGGTACCCAATATCTTGATTTGATTTTGACTTGTCTTTCTTGATGAGTGTCAGGAAATCCTGATCCATTAGGATTAACTGATTCATATCCCTATCACTGAAGCTGTGGGTTGATTTTAGACGCAGCACAGCCAAAATGATTTAGCTATTCTGTAATACAGGGAAACTATAATAAGATTGATATAGTTTCCAAGCCAGAAGACACCTGATACATTCTGGGTCTCAGGTCACGGGCCAATCCACAAGCTTCTATAATTAGATGCTAAGGATTCCGGATTCCAAATAGGGACGCAGACCCAACCCAGAGATTGATTGGGGAATTACAACATCCTGTTTCACCAAGAAGTGAGATGGAAGACCGCCCATGCAAATATTGCACATTACACCAATCACAAAGGCAGGTCAGCCAAATTGGGTGTCAACTTAGTTTGCCATAACTAAGTCAAGGAATAATTGGGCTGAAGAGGAGAAATCAGCAGCCTAGAATATTACCTTATCCCAAACCTTATTTGGGTTTTTGGGATCCAACTCTAGGGGATGAAACTAGTAGCTTGGGGATGATAGGCTAGCTAGTAAGAGTTGTCTGCAGCTAGACGCCAGTTTGGCCGCTAGCTGTCAACTATAAAGGGGCCTTTCAAGATCACTTGGAAGGCAGACAATTTAATACCCTTCAACATCACTACTAGTCCAAATAGTAGCAGTATCAAAGTACAATAAGAGCAACTTATTGATACTTGCAAATTCCTGCCAAACCACCACAGACAGTGTTGCGTCTCCAAAGGACCACAGGACTTCTGCATCACTTGGATCAACCAACATTGGGACACAGCCCGTTGCGCACACCATCCACATCAATAGAAGCACATCTGTCTTCATACAGATATCCCATCCCAACATGATTAACTCACCTAATAAAAACAATCACTCTTCTTCTTCAAGATCCAGAAATCTTGACAATGAGCCTCTGATAATTTCCTGCACAGTTGTTTAGCTGGATGATGAATTATTGTCAATCTGAGAATTTTAGGTCTTAGGCATGAACTCCTCTTTGTTTTATGAACTCTTATCACCAATTTTCCTTATTGGGGCAATTTGACAAGGATTTATTGGAGGACTGGATACTGAGAATTGGGTATTTGTCTGATTTAGCCTCTCATGCTGCAGAGGAGCAACCTTGCATAATTCCATCTGGGATCCCAATTATGAAAATTTCTCAATTTGGGAAACCCAGGGCTGCTCTTGGTGCTGGCTGATGGTAACCTGTCTTACAGGTGGCTGACAGGCGGGGATGGCTTACAAATAGCTGGATAGATAGGCGGTGGTGCCCTGTCTCACAAGTAGCTGGTAGGAGGGAGACTAGTTAGTGCCTGGGTCAGCAGAGTGAGCAGGATTTTTTGGTGTATTTAATAGAAATTATTTATTATTTTATTTTGATTTTTTTCATTCTGGTTGCACTAGTATTTTTGATCACATTTCCTGTAAATATAATATTAGGTTTTCTTCTGTACTGAATGTTGTGGTGTGGTATTTATAAAGAGTCCCCCTTAATGCCAGGAAGGTTCCTGAAAGCTATTATATATCAAAGAAGATCCCATCAAAGGAAGTTCAGACTAGGTCTTCTATATTTTTAGCAAGTGAAAAAACTCATCCAGATACAATTTAAAAAAGTACGTTATATAGGTGAACATGAGTTTCTCAGAGGGAGACATTGGGCTAAAACAAACTATTTTAATTGTCAAGGGCTTTGGCTCAGCTTGGTGTTCAATATCATCTCCCATAGGAAGGTTCAATAAATTCAGAACCTGTGAGGCAAAATGTGAGATTTTCAAATCCTACATCCAAATTTAAAATATTATTTTCAAGTAACTCAGCTGAGTGAAAAATAAAATATTTACTAAAATAAATCATTTAATTTGACATATTTTGTTTTATTTAAATTTAAAAATTCCAAATCCCTACTGCAGATAATGCAACTAGCTAAAGGTAAAACCCATAAAACAAATACAGGATACATGAATCAGAAATGTGGTAATCTAGTGTATAATTTGATATTTTCTATAGGTCTAACTAATCATAGACAATCTGAAATAATTAACAAATACAAAATTGCAGAATTTCCAAATCCAAGAACCAAATTTTGAATCATAATTAAGGTGAATTCAAAATTAATTTTAGTAATGGGTTTATTAACAAGGATTTCAAATGATTTATTGTGATATAATTTTAGCTTGGTTAGAAATCATCAATATTCTTGTATAATCACCCAATTCCATTATAGGATAACTAAAATTTAGATACATAATACTGATCAAATTAGATGTACTTAACAATAAAATTTACTGAAATATACACTCCTCTTTTTTAGTTTGGCTTTTTCTAAAAAAATCCATCATGTCTTAATTAAAAAAGAAACAAAGGTGATGAACTGTATCCTGAATTTGACAATATTATAAAGGGTATATAATGGTTTCAGTGGCAGAGAATCAGGAAGTGTCAGCTCTAAACCTATGGACCCCTCCCCAAGTACTATCCAGGGGTAAGTTCTTTCTCCCATGTCCAGCATGGCTTTGTTTGTGCATCACACAGTCAGCTGTTAACCAGTATTCCATTCTAAAACTAGCATCAACCAGTAGCCAATCAAGTCAGGATGTCACTCAGAGAAATGAAAATCCAGGAACAGCCAATAAGAGGGCATCATCTGGAGCCCAAGATAAATATATACCTCATCCAGCCAATAATCCTGCAAGGCGCATAACAAAACTCAACCCCTGAATTTTTTCTGCAAATGTTCAAAAATCAAGAGATGCTTATGTTTATTGGGAAAATTGCGGCCACAATGGGTTTTGCAAAGTCCACTGTGGCTGCAACCCTGCAAGCCCACGCCAATTGTGGCCCCCCTCCCAAGAAGACCCTGACTGGAGCCCGTATGTCAACTGATAGCAAAAAAGCCCATCCCCTCATGATGGCCATCATGGAATGTGACCTGCAGATGCCTTTGATCCAGGTTTGTCTCCAACTGGGACTCCATGGCATTTTCACAAATAAAAGAACAGTCAATTTGTGGATGCATGGAGTTGTGATTGCTGCTAGAATCTTGTCCAATCAGGCTCTCATTGGCCTCATTTTGGTGGACATCAACCCCTACAATTCAACCATAATTAATTTTATCCAAGAGAGGACAATGTGAAATCATAATGACATAATCTTCTTAACCTAAATGAAGGTTTCTGAAAGTATGAAAAGACTTTGGAGAAAAGCAGTTAAGATCTGACATATGCAAGCACGGCCTAATTTTGTACAGATTTGTTGGAGTTTGTTGGCATTTTTCTTGGTGGGTTTTAGATATTAATCCTCTTCTTCAAACACCGCAGATGGATATGCATACCAGACAGAGCTCAAGGAAATTCTTGCAGAGTGGGATACACAACAAGTTGTGTGCACTGTTATACTGAGTGCAGAGATGGAGCAGCGTGGATGTGCTGCCAAGGAAATTGCAGCTGCAGGTTATACCTGATGAACATAACCACCTAATCATGCCAACATGCATCTTGCATATGTGTTTCTATACAATACTGGTTCTTCTTTCAGGCAATCAAAGCCTGCCACATACAACAAACTATGCACCCAAGTTGAAAATGGGTTTGAGCTTTTTTCATCCATCTTTGACCAAGACTTGTCTGATCTTATCATCTTCTATGTAAGTGATAGTGATAAGTCAAGAAAAGACCCCTGCCCCTTGCTCATATATTTGGAATGTTAAGTCTGCCTGTATGACAGAAGAAGAATTGAAGCAATATATCAGTCAACTCTTGATTTTTCATCTCAGCTAACCAACCTGGCAGCCCTTTATCTATTTGATTTAATAAAATTTTATTATCAGATATATAAGAATCTACAAATATATTTGATTATACAACAGGCTTTTTGTATTACTATTTGTCAGAACTTTCTGTTCTGCTCTCAGACCTGGCAGTCTGATTACAAGTTGCTTTATTAAGTATAGACAATATTTGGGATATTAGGTTTTATTGATGTGCTTGTATGAGGACAAGCGTTCCTGCAATGTCTGGTATTTCCTTGGCAAGGCAACAGCTAGCAATGGCAAGGGAGATAACTAACAAGCAGCTCTCTACGCTGTTGGCTTGCTACGTTCTTCAAGTACTGACAAAGGTCTTTGAACTTAGATTTATTCTTCTACTGCAAAAACTTTCTGCAGTAGGATCTTTGAAATTGACTGCCTTTCATTAGTCCAATGGAAGGGCTTTTATAGAGATAGAAATCTCTTGCCAGGATAAGATCATCTGACACATCCAACTCTTTCTTGGTAGTCTTTTCATCTCCAGATTGCCAGCATCAACCCCCAGAGTCAGGCATCCATGTAATGGCATGTGATTCAATGTAATAGTAACTTGTAAAGGGTACTTGTTTTAATCAAAATCATGCATGATCTATAAGCATTCTGGCAGTGGCAGCGCCAATATATGATCTATTTTTATTGCATGATAGGTAATTCCTCAGTGGCCTTTCTATCAGGAATTTGCAGTGGTACTGGCGGTTTGCCAGTGAAAATTGATCACTTTCCTATAGATCCCCAGAGAAACCCATGTTCTTCAACCTGGCGGTTTGCCAGAGTATTCCAGATTAACTCTAGCCAATTGGGAACCAGTCATAATTGGAGATTTATTATATTCCTGGTTGTTCTGGCAATGAATGATCCAAATCTCTTTTACTAAGGCTTCTCTGATCAATTAAGCCTGCTAGTAATATATCAGAGGCTTCTTCAATTAATAGCTTGGCAGGCTGCCAGATTGACAGGTAGAGCAAAGTCAGTATAAATTCCTGACATTTCCCACAACTTGACTTAGTTATACCGTCAAGTTGTAAAAAGCCAGCTACCATGTCTCATCCTTCAAATGCTTCCAATAACTCCTGTGTCACAGATGCACATAGCCTCATTGCTGCCATGTCAGTGTCAGATTGTGCCCTGTTCCAGGCAATGTCTTATGACTCCAAGAAGGCGCATATTTGCAGGCTACCTGACAGGGACACCAGCACAGTCTTTACTGGTATGGGCCATGAGGAACCTCCTCATAAACAAGTGCAACAGGAACCCCATTCCCAGCAAGAACAGTTGGCTCCCAAAGAAACAACCCAACAGGATGCTGAGATTCCCTTGGCTCCTTCCAAAGAGCGCCTCATTGACACTTGGGCTTTGGTTCAGGGGTCTTCAGCCTTGCAGGCTCCAGTTGGCGACCTGCCAACTGTCCAATATCAAAACAATATGCCTGATTTTGATTGTTCTGTCCTTTTTTACAGCTACAAATTGTGTTACCAATTCCTCTTTGTATTCCTTCAGCAACAACCCTGGCAGGACCTCAAGGCGCGTATTACAAGCTCAAGCTTTGGCTTCTTCTCTGTAGATGACAAGGTGTTGGCAGAGCACCTAGGTCATGACCTTCTCAACCTTGTTGACATCTCTTGTGCAAGTGATCCTGTTGATGGCTTAGATCAAGAGTTTGCTATTCAAATTGCTGACCAGATTATCCAATCTTGGTTTTGACACCTCCCCACATTCCTGTCAATCTATCAGAGGCTGCAGGCTGACAACTGCAACCATTGGGACAGTCATCTTGGGAAAGTGGTCCGCTGGTGTTGGGATGCCTTCCATAATGGGGATCTGAAAGCCTCTGTATGGGCCATGGGTTTATGTGGGAATGTCATGTTGACACCTGACCTGCGTCTTCCCTAGGGCAGCTTCAATAGGATGGCCACACACTGGGAAAAGCTAAGAAACACCATCAGGAACATTGAGGCAATACTCCTGGACAAGTATCTTTCCATTGATGATTTTATCATGGATTGTCTAATACTGGGATGTGGCTATTCCCTAGAGGCGGCCTCTGGCGGGTCAACTGGGACTTTGGGTCCATCCCCCTACCCCTGGTTAACTTTTTGCACCTTTCTTCTGCTCACAAGAAATTGTGGCTGCACGTGGCTATCTTTCTGTTTGTTGAGAACTGGCATTTTACCTTTGAGTCACTTCCCTGAGACATAGCTCTTCTAGCTGAGGACCAAGAGCCTGACATGTCTGTGGTGACTTCCAGGCCTAAAATCCCCAGCCCAGCCAATCCTGAAGAGGATTCCAACAAGGACAAAGAAGAAAAGAAGAAGAAGAAGATGGAGAGGACAAGGACAAGGAGACTGACAACAAAAAATACCAGGAGGGTGATATTTAATCTTGTCCCTCTGCTCATTTATAATAAAATTCAATTCAAAAATTTTATTTTATATATCCTTTAAAAATATAAGATAGTAACTTAGATGCCATTGTTTGGCAAAGTGTGAAAAGGTTTAAGGGACCTTGTGTGGACTCTATTAATGAGTTGCCCATCCAAAACATCTTTGATGGTGTAGGCATCTTGGCCTGTTCTTTTTATGACTTCTAATGGTCCTTTCCAAATGATGTCATGTTTGTGTGCTCTTCCTATTACTTTATTGTGATAGGAAACTTGAGTGCCAACTTTGAGCTCTGGCAGAGCGCGGCAGTTGGAATTATCCTGCTGGTGTCCTCTTGTTATGACCAGCATGGTCTCTGTGAAAGCTTCAGCCTGAAGCTTAATCAATGTTTCTGCCAATCTTGTCATGTATTGGTTGTAAGTGATCTTCCCAGGGTTGCCCATAGTGGAGAACAGGATTGGTGGGATGGCAGGGTGTTGACCATACATCAGCTGGAATGGGGAAAACTTAGTTGTGCTGTGGATAGAGATGTTGTATGCAAACATGACTGTTGGCAGGAACAGATAACACTTAGAGGTACAATTATCTTCCAGTTTTCAAAGGGTATTCACCAAGGTGCCATTTGATCTCTCAACCATCCTGTTTGTTTCTGGATGGTATGGAGTAGAGAGCACTCCCCTACGCCCATGAGCTCATTAAGCTTTGGGATAACATTGACCGTGAAGTTGGTGCCATTGTCCTTAAGAATGAATTGCAGACAGCCATGGAAGTTAATAATTTGCTCTAAGATGAACCTTGCAGTGGCCTCTGCACTGACGTGCTGAAGAGCTTTCACCTCTACTCACTTGGTAAGGTGTTCTATGGCTACAATTATGTATTTGAGCAAGCCAACACACATTGAAAGAGGGCCAACAACATCAATGCTGACAGTGTGCCAAGAAAATTTGGGCTCAACAGCCTTATATTGATGCTTGGGCACAAATGGCTTCTTGTGCTGACACTCTGCGCAGCAAGTCAAGGTCTCCTTGGTATCAAATAATAGGGACTCCCAGTTGTAGTGGAGCTGCAGCTGGCAAACAGTTTTTCAGAGGCCGCCATGGCCAACAGCCTTATGGGCAGCCATGATCAGGGACTATCTTTCTGAAGGGCAGGGCAAAATGTACTTATTCCCTTGATGATATTTGTATAATTTACCATCTTCTACCCTGCAGTCTCTCATCAGTTCCCAGAGGATAGTCTGGATTTTGTCAGGCTTGTCCTCAAACTGGCCAGTTAACATCTTTACATACAGCACATCAGCCTGTGACAATACAATATTAACAGTTGGGAGTCTGGATAAGCAGTTGGCATTCTGATGTTTTGCTCCTGGGCAGTTCACTATCTTATAGTCAAATGCCTGCAGTTTTAGAGCCCATTGCGCAAGGCAACCTTCTGGCTCTTGTAGATTCAGGAGCCAGCTCAGACTGGCATGGTCAGTCACAACTGTGAAGTGAACCCCATGGAGATACACCCAGAACTGCTTGTATGCATATATCACTGCCAAACATTCCCGTTCTGTCACGGTGTAATTCTGCTCATGGACGTCCAGAGAGCAACTGGCGTAGACAACCAGATGTTCCTCACCATCATCATTCTGGAAAAGTACTTCTCCTAGTGCACTCAGAGATGCATCTGTATGGACCAAAAATGGCTTAGTGAAGTCAGGATACATAAGCACTGGACTGCCAGACAGGCTGGTTCTTAATGAGTTGAAAGCAGACCGGAAGGCAGATGTCCAGGTAAAAAGTACTCCGTTCTTACGCAAGTGAAAGAGAGGTTCACCTGTATGCAAGAAATTTGGAATGAGCCTGTGATAGTAACCTACCATGCCTAGAAACACTTGAATATCCCTTTTGCTCTTGGTAGTCTTCATTTTAGTGATGGCCTCAATCTTTGAGGGTTGTGACTGTAGTTCTTTAGTGTCAATTGCAGAACCTAAATATTTGAGCTGATCCTTGAAGAACTGGCACTTCCTGGGCTTTATTTTCAAGTTAGCATATGTTAGTTGCTTAAAGGCTGCATCCAAGTGTTCCAGATGATCTGTGAGCGTCCTAGAGAAGATTTTTTTATTGTTCAGATACACAAGGACACAGAATAACTTGAGGTCTCCCAGGATGGTGTCCATAGCTTGTTGGAAAGTTGTCAGAGCATTAAATAATTCTTGGGGCATGAGCGTTGGTTAGAAAAGGCCTTAAGAAGTGATAATAGCACACTTTTCTTGTTCTTCTGGCGGCAGTTCAATATGCCAATACCTGGAGATCAAATCCATTGCAGAGAAGAACGTTGTGCCTCCCAGGCAGTCTAAGGTGTTGTCAATTCTTGGCAGCAGGTGGGAGTCCTTCTTTGTGATAAGGTTTAGACATTGGTAATCTATGACTACTCGGTTACTTCCATACTTCTTTTTTACTATAAGGATGGGCAACGCCCAGGGACTCTTCAATGGAACCAACATTTCTCTATCTAGGAGCTGTTATATTTCTTCATTGACAGTCTCTTTGCTGGCTTTTGAGTGTCGGATGGGGAGGAGTCAAATTGATTTGTTTCACCCATATTGATGTGATGGGTGACATCCATAGCACATCCCAAGTCAAAATCATCCTCAGCAAAAATACATCTGTACTTCTCAAACAGAGCACTTTCTTTTTCCTGCTGCTCTTTGTCTAAAGAGGACAGGTCGGCCAATGGAGTGGTCATGTAGGCACTGACTTCAGCCTGATCTGGTGACCCATTTTGGATAAGTCTCCAATACACTCAAAGCCAGCCAGTTCCTTGATTGGCAGGAGGTGCACAAATCCCACTATCTGATGCTTCTTCATGTGGATATTGTGATCCTGCAGATTGGCAAGCAAGATGTGCACTTCCCCATGTCCTGGTATAATTATACCAGGCGCTACACAAGGCTCAAACCTTGATCTTCCACAAGGCTGATGTATTTTGCCATATAAGCCTGAGGGAATATCTAGGGTCAGCCCTGTTGGTACAACACACTGTGTATCAGACTTGAGAGTGAAGGTTACCAGAGAGCAAATTGGAATTCCTTTATGCTCTTTTATCTGGGCTGGCAATTTCTTGCTCTTTCTTCCCTTCTTCTCATATGGTACTGCTAAAATCCCATTCTTATATGCCAAATTGATTGTCAGTTTCTCCTTGACACTGGCAGCATCTTTGGTGTAATATAGCAGGATGGTCTACTTCAATATGGTTAATGTGTCATTTTCCATATCAATCTTTGCACCTTTTTTAAACATGAAGGCAGCCAATCAAAACATTGTAATTTTGACTAGGCAGAAAAACGGCAGGCAAAGAAACAGCTATGGAACCAAATCACATTGAAATAGCACTGTAAGCTCCTTTGGAAGTTGTAGTATGTAGACCAGCAGTTCCATAAACTCTGCTGTGCGCAATATCAGGAGCCAGTCCTAGCTTTCAAACCAGGCGGGTTGAGACTATATTGATTGGGGCTCCGCTGTCAATTATGGCCCTTACTTTCACCTTATTAACGGAAATATCTGCATAAGTACACTTGGAGTAAGTTTCAGAATGTAGGTTTAATATGTGAATCCCAAGAGGGGCTGGTGTGTCAAAGTATTGCTTGAGACTTTGCCCTATTTTGGCAAAGTTGTTCTTGATGGTTTTGAGCGGCATTGCCAGTTGGACTCCTTTAAGGCTGGGGACGTCACTGGACATGTTTGGGTTCTCTGTCAAGCAGGTTTCCTCTACTTGCACAGCATTAGGTTAGAGACCACCTCAACTGCATTGGCAGTAGTTTTCTGGGGTCTATCTCTTCCACACGCAGGGATAGCGTACAGGTTATCTGCAACCAATCAATGTACAGGATCTTCTTCAAAGTTTTGACTAAGAGCAAAGAGTTCAGGCAATCCTTCCTTTGGTGTAGCATTTTTAGCAGTGTCCTTGGAGGTGTCTTTGGCGGTCTTGGCAATCTCTCTGGCAATCATGGCGGGCTCCTCTGGCTTGTCTTTGTTGGGGTCTTTTGGAATAGTTGAGGGAATGGCAGGTGAAGTATATTCCATTACTGGCCCACCTTTGCTTTTCCATGACTATTCTCTTCAGTTTTCACTACTACATTGACCCCAGAAGGGTTGTCTTTAGAACAACATTGACTTGCCCAGTGCCCCTTTTTGTTGCACTTTTGACAGGTAATGTTGGAATTATAGGGCTTTCCCTCTCCTGCAGGTTTGATAGTAGCTTCCTTATCCCCTTCAGGCGACTTGACTGATCTTTTGCAATCCCAATTTCTTCCTAAATTCTCAGGACCATTGCAATTGACGCCTCCTTTATTAGGGGCATTGAATTGATCTCTAAGCCAACCCAAATAACTAGTGATTTTCTGGGTGTTGTTGGCTTAGTCTAGTACCAGGAACATCACATTAGAAATCTCTCTATAAGACTGGAGAGCTCTACTCATGGTGATGAGGCAGTCAAGATTGATAAGTACTCCTGTCCCCAATAGTACCTGTGCCTCATGATAGAAGAAGTCAGCAAAATCTTGAAAACTCTCATATTTCTTGAAAGCAATGCTGCTGAATTTGGCCATTCTTGAATGTAGCTTGGTTTTGCTACCAAATTCCTTGATTACTGAAATTTTTGCATCCTCATAAGAATATTCTTCTGTCAGGAGTTGAGGCATGATCATAGTGACAGATCCAGGAAATTCATGCTTGCTTTTTCATTATCCCAGTCTGACTCTTTTACAGTTTGACAGGGAATCCTTTGTGTAAGCTTTGACGATCTTAGATTCCAGGCAAGCAATCTTGGCGTTAAACTTGTTGCCATCTGGTGATCACTTCCACATTTTTGCTTCCCATAGTCTTAGCTGCAGACCATCTCTTTCATTCCATGGTAGTCTTATTTCAGTTAAAAGCCAAAAACACAAAGCATAAAAAGATTGAGGGGAAAGCAACTATTTTTACACATAAGTATCATTTTTTATTAATTATTATCATGTTTACATTATATACCAATTGGGGTACATTCAGCTGAAAACCCCTCCGGTTCCAGAATCACACCTTATTCCTATCACATGGTTTATGACATAACGGCGTCATCCAATCTGGATATTTACCAAAAAGATCTTCACACTCTTAACCTATAAGAATGTGCCATAATACATTTCAGAATCACCTGATTCCTTCTGTGGAAACACATTGCTTTGGCTTGAAGCATTCCAGACTTCCAGCGCCAAAACCCTATAGAATATATGTATTCCTGATCCAAGCTATCCTTGTTCCAACTGGGAACCAGCTGATCAATCCTGAATGCATAGACACAATTGTCTATATTTAGCTGCTTTTTCCTGCATTTAATGGTTTTTTGCGTTAAAAACCCATTAAAACGCTTTGAAACTTGAACCAGGCGCCATCACAGCACCCAGGAACTTCCCCAGGTGGCATTCCAGCGCCTCAGCGCCTGAAACATTCACTGGGAGGCGCTTTTAACCTAATTAATTTGCCAAAACAACACTTTTAAACCATAATTTGGGGGTTTACTTTTGGTTAACCTTTACCAAACTTCTTGACACAGTCAAGGCAATTAAACAATATAATTAAATCCTCATTAATTATATTCCAAGAATATATTAATTAACCTTCCCAGTTAATTAATCTGTTTGAAGACAACAAGTCTTTACTTAACACAGTCAAGTCCATTTTGGCCCTATGACTAAATCCCCATTAATCATATTCCAGGGTATATATATTAATTAACCTTCCCGGTTAATCAATGAGTTTGAGACACTTAGTCTCATAATCTGAATTGTTCAGATTATTCAATACAGCCCTCAATAAGTACAGCCTAATTGATTCCTGGGTATCAATTAACCTCCATGGTTAATCAATCAGTTTAAGACACCTAGTCTCATAATCTGAACCATTCAGATTATTCAGTACGGCCCTCAATCAGTACAGCCTAATTGATTCCTGGGTATCAATTAACCTCCATGGTTAATTAATCAATTTGAGACACCTAGTCTCATAATCTGAATTGTTCAGATTATTCAGTACGGCTCTCAATCAGTACATCCTAATTGATTCTTAGGTATCAATTAACCTTCATGGTTAATCAATCAGTTTGAGACACCTAGTCTCATAATCTGAATTATTCAGATTATTCATTACAGCCCTCAATTAGTACAGCCTAATTGATTCCTGGGTATCAATTAAGCTCCATGGTTAATTAGGCAGTTTGAGACACCTAGTCTCATAATCTGAATTGCTCAGATTATTCCTTTTGGCCCTCAATTAGTACATCCTAATTGATTCCTGGGTATCAATTACTACGCTGGAACGTCTCTCCAAGGCCAATCCTATTGTTTTGAGTTTCAACCTATGAAATTCATCACAATTCAACCTCTTTGTGAAACCACAGCCCAATGTGACTGTAGTACAGTCACAATCATGTCCACACTAGCAGGGTCAAGAGCGTAGATCAAAGCTGTTGCCTTCATTTGGTTGAAGGCTCCACACATTGACAATTAAAGAAGCAAATAAAGGTCTTGATGTTACCTTTTTGGTCAAAGGTTGGTAAGTTCAAGGGCTTGAACTTATGATTGGGGATGGTTGCTTCCTCACAAGTTTCCACTTCTAGTTTGATGGGGCAAAAGTTGGTCAGTGGAGTGAGAGATGGCAAGGCAGCCACTCCTATGGGAACGCCACGGGTTCCTCTGCTATTGTCAGTACCATGTTTGGAGGTAAACTTGAAGAATTCAGGGGACAACTGTGAGAGAGGGAGGCTAAACTACTAAGTTTGGCTCCCATCCTGGCAAAACAAACCACCAGGATGCTGCCCAATGGAGAACTGGGATGGCTGCCCAAAGGGGGGGGACCACAGGGAGGACACAGTGGACAGCTGAGGCAAATGTGCATACAGTCCCATCAGCGCCAAACTGGCAAGCAACCAGTGCATACAGGTGGGGGCAGGAGGGGACATCACAGGCACGTGGAAGAACACCAAGTACTCTCCTCCAGGTCAGGAAAGGGGGCATCCGTGCCTCCTCACCCACAGGAGTAAAAGAGGCATAATCAGCATCACCCAAATCTAGGTCATCACATGTCAAGCTCTTCACATCAGCCTCTCTAGAATAAAGGAGACTGCCAGGAAGACTCAAGAGACTAGACAGGTCTTCACTCATGAGCCACACAGAAGAGGAGATCTTTGACCACAGGTCTGGTGAGGTTGACCACAGGAGAAGCAAGAAGGGGGCCACAGAAAATACAACAAATTAAATTACAGGGATTATCATGGTTGTGTTCCCCTCAAAATTTGGGAGAGAATGGTGTAGTTTTTAAGATTAAAAGCAACAGAATTAAGCTTAATAAGGTAGCCACAAGCAGAAAGACAAAAGGAGCAACAGAACAGGTCTGGTGGACTTGGACACAGTTGCGGATGTCTTGGGGGTGCGTGAACAAGAAAGCAGGTTCAAATTAAGAATTTTAATAAAAAACTCAAGTTAACAGTAGGTATTATATTGATTTTTAAATGAATTTTAGATTCAAATATCACTTTTGTGAACAAAAGCAAAAACCAAAAAGAACTATACACCCAAGATTCTGCTAGAGGTGCCAGGGGAGATGTCAGGTTTGAACCAGGCTGTTGCAAGGTAAGCTTCACAAGCACAACTAACACTTTAACTTTTAAACTAGGGAAACTCCAAAAAGGGGTTTCACTGATAGAGAAATTTAAAATTTTAATTGCAAACAACCAAACTTTAATCTGATAGGAAAATAGACAAGCAGGGGACTGAAAGTCCCCTTGCTGTGTTAAAAGGGATGGGTTGCAAGGGGGAGGGATCACATGACCTTTAGCTTTGAATCCAATTGGCTGGGAGAGAAACTTTGATGGGCAGAACCAGGGGGACTGGAAAGTTTCACCCTAATTTCTGTGGTCCCCTCTGATTGGCCAGAAGAAGTCTCAGGCATTTGGAGTTCACTTGAGTTTTTGGGCGTTGATGTGGCAACCTTTGGTTGGCTGGCTCTGATAGTTTTAAAAGCGGGCAACACCAGGCCAACAAGTAGTCTAAATTAATCAGTGTTTCCTCCCAGGAGGGGGCAGCCAAGGGCAATGAATCCACAGGATAGGCTAGCACAAACCTCACATCAACTGTGTGTGCTAAATCCTTTAAAGAATGGAGGGGTTTGGCAAACATTATTGGAACTTTCTTGGAGCAGCGAGGGAAAATTGTACAATCCAATGTCAGGGGTGGCAGTGGATTTACAACAATGTCTTTTGTTCCTCAGGAGAGGAGTCTGGAACAGGGCTCTGCTTATCCTCTACAGGCAAGCTGTTATCTGATAGCATGGCCTGTTTCAATCTTCTGAGTTGTGCAGAAATGTTGGCCTTGAAGGCCTTTCTAACAGCGTTGTTAGATTGTACTTGCTCCAAAAGGCTGCTATAGTTTCCTTCCATAAGCAGAGTAGTGTAGACTAGCAGATATAGACGTTTGCTGTAGGCATCTGTTTATTTTTGAGGGTGGCAACCTGAGCGCAATTGTCTTTCAAGTCCTGATATAGTTGGTTGGTCAGGGCACAGACGGTCTCCATTGTTTTCCACAAATTGTGCTTATTATTGATATAAGCTTCATAGTTGAGGCATCAGGCGTGCTGTTTCTCAGTCTGATTGGATATAGATGAGCTGTTGTAAGAAGCTGGCTTCCCCTTAATTTTATTCACCTTCTTGACCTGTTTATTTACCCAGGAGATGATCTTGTTTTGGCGCTCCTTGTGGTAGGTGCTATTTTCCAAGACCATGCTGTGAAGTTTATCCTGTCAATCTGCTATCTTGTCCAAGCTGGACTGGTGGGCCAGAAAACAAACCTTTTTGGCTAGGTTGATGCTGTGGCAGGTTATGTCTTTAGCCCATTGTGGGATCAGACCGCGTGAGTCAAGTATTCCAGCTACCACCTGTATCACCTGATTGTTAAACTGGTAAACTATATCATCTACATGATAATGCGCAGAAGAAGCAGCTTCATTAATGCTACCCACATCTTGTTAGACAGTGTGGAAGCTGGAGTTTAAATGATGTACTAGGGTGGTGTGGGTGTGCTGGATCTTGACTCCAAAAGGACCCAACTCTTCCAGGTTGAGATTTTGGCGGGCCACCAAGCGCTGTACATGATTGATGGCAGGGTGCACAAAGTATGACATAACATCCATTATTCTGTCAATTCCTTCTCACTTTAGAAGTAGGTCAATCTGAGTGCTGCTGGACTCCTGGTAGCTTCTGAAGGTGGACCACAAGTGCTCAAAGGATCTTTTGGTGGTGAACAGGGTGTAATCACTATCCTGTTGTTTGTCACCAGTGGACTTGTAGCCTTGTATCAAGGCATCCATCAGTGACTGCACGTCCTCAATTGTGTAACTCATGGTTTGTGTTTTACCATTGACTGGTGACGTCAAGGTTTATTTCCTCCACTGGTACTCCTGGAATTTGGTAGGGGGCAGTTTCTAAGCAGAGGGATGCATCCCTTTCCGCATTGCTAGTCTCCATGTAGCCCCCATACTTATCAACAAAGCTGGGGTGGTAGGGCAAAGACTCGGCAATGACAGACAGTGCAGGTAACTCATTTTGTGAGTGAGCACCACTGTCAGAACTTTCTGTTCTGCTCTCAGACCTGGCAGTCTGATTACAAGTTGCTTTATTAAGTATAGACATTATTTGGGACATTAGGTTTTATTGTGGGATTGTATGAGGACAAGCATTCCTGCACATCTTGTATTTCCTTGGCAAGGCAACGGCTAGCAATGACAAGGAAGATAACTAACAAGCAGCTCTCTACGCTGGTGGCTTGCTACGTTCTTTGAGTACTGACAAAGTTCTTTGAACTTGGATTTATTCTTCTACTGTAAAAAAGTTCTGGAGTAGAATCTTCAAAATTGACTGCCTTTCATCAGTTCAATGGAATGGCTTTTATAGAGCTAGAAATCTCTTGCCAGGATAAGATTATCTGGTGCATCTAACTCTTGATTGGTAGCCTTTTCATCTCCAGATTGCCAGCATCAACCCCCAGAGTCAGGCATTCATGCCATGGCATGGGATTCAATGTAATAGTACTTTGTACAGGGTACTTGTTTTAATCAAAATCATACATGATCTATAAGCGTGCCAGCAGTGGCAGCACCAATACATGATCTATTTTTATTGCATGGTAGGTAATTCCTCAGTGGCCTTTCTTTCAGGAATTTGAAGTGGCAATGGCAGTTTTCCAGTGCAAATTGATCACTTTCCTATAGATCCCTGGAGAAATCCATGTTCTTCAACCTAGCAGTTTGCCAGAGTATTCCAGATTAACTCTAGACAATCAGGAACCAGTCATAATTGGAGATTTATTATATTCCTGGTTGTTCTGGCAATGAATGATCCAAATCTCTTTTACTAAGGCTTCTCTGATCAATTAAGCCTGCTAGTAATATATGTGAGGCTTCTTTAATCAATAGCTTGGCAGGCTGCCAGATTGACAGGTAGAGATAAAAGTCATTATAAATTACTGACACTATTGGTTAATATAATTTTTTATTATGTATTATATTAGTGTCAAGGGTCTGGATGTACAAGAATTCTGGCTGACACTAACTTACTTAACATCCAGCCATTGCTCAATTTAGTGCCCTTCTAATATACAGTTCAACATACCAAGAATGGCAACCAAGTAATATCACATGACTGTCCAAGTATCTAGTGGCTCAAACTCATCCTGTACATGACCAAACCCTGGGTTGGATCCAACTAAATCTCTGCCACAGCCAAATCTATATAAGTCTAAAGTATTATCCAATAAAATATACTTCTCTTCTTTCCTAATTCTATATTTGAAGCTTCCCCAAAAGGCGCACCTTATCACTGGTAGTAGCTACAGGTTTTCAACCACGCCCATGAAAGAGAAAATGACTGACCTAAACCTGCCCACCTTTGCTCACGTACTCAACCAGGCCACATTCCAGGAGACCTGGAAAATGTACTTCTGCGCCCACAACATTGATGAAGATATACCTTGTGGATGCACCATATTTGAAGGTCTGGTCATGCCCAAAGCATGCACCAAGATAATTCAATACAGTTGCTCTCTTCAACCACAAACAAACTCACAACCACCTATCACAGGTGAAGTTAGCAACACCAAGCACATTGGTATCAACAAGTTCTTTTGTAAAAACAAAGAAAACAACATTAACTGGCTAGACCACTCAGCCGCTAAAATCCGCGCCAGCCACATTCCCCATGAGAAATGGGTCCAGGAAGCCAGCAAGCGCCTGTACAAGGCCGCAGCTAACTGGTTTGCCACCTGGGTTGGCTCACAAACTGAAAACCAACTTGACAACTGGGAAGAGTTCAAAGCAGACATCACGCGCAATTTCTGCGTCAACAAATCCCTCCAAGACATTATAATACAGCTCAGTAATCTTCCTCAGAAGAACACTATCAGCTTACGCCAATGAATTCAAGGAAATACACTGCAAAATATAGAGCCCAGCGCAAGCTGACAACATACATACCAGAGCCTCATTTATCATCAGAATGAAACCCTCTGTTGCTGCCCTCATCTTTCCAGAGGCTAATACCTCCATTCCTGCGCTCATTTCAGAGCCAAGCGCACAGAAAAATGCGCAAACATGGAATATGCTGCACGTAATAGCAATTGCTCCTCAAACAGCAATGGCAGAGAAAACTGTTGCAACTGAACTAATGAGGATTCAGTATTTGGAATTGGGGAAGACAACAGTCCAATAGAAAGGACAGGATAATAAGAATTAGGTATTGTTTATTGTAGAATATTGTTATTAATATACCAAATGGGGAAAGCCACAAGGCCACAAGGGGGTGACATAGTGGGAAGTTCCATGTAAGGTTTGAAGCCAAGGAATAACTCTTGTGGGGATCAGAAAGTCAAATTGGTAGTGCTCCTAATTAGGATAAAGTACCCGTAGTTTGATATTGCCATCAGATTGACTCATGTTGTTAGATACGTCAAGGGGTGACTCATCAAGCGCCACCTGTGTTTTGTGAGATACATTGGCAGGCAAGTCTGTAAACTTGGTTGCTACACCTTGGCAAGAAAAGAGGACTTGTGATGATCCACATGTAAGCTGGTTTTGCAGGCAAGGGGTGATTTGGCTTCAAATAAAGATGTTATGCTGAAGATGGACAATGTGTTATTGGTTTGTGTCATAAATTGCGCAATTAATGCTATTTAAATATGGCCTTTGAATATTGATAGCTGTGAAGATTTGGCTGGGTTTGCTTTTGAGTTTGGAAATTCCTTGCCTTCTGCAAATTGGTCTGGTTCAATATCCACTCATTCTGGATTATTGTACCTGTCTGTGATTGATCCTGGTATGACCTCATCCCAACGTGACCCCCTCAGCCACTCTGTCTTCCCAATTAGTGATCACCGTCCCTTGTCTACTATTTAAGGTAGAATCATTACTCCTAATAAAAACAAGTTTATCCACATTTGCGTTGGCTTTTATAATCTTCAAGATTTCCCTGTCTTTTCTGCCAAAAGGACTTTTACATCTTGTTTTCCAGGAAATTTAGGTATGTGCCCTTAATTTTGCCCTGAAGGCTAACCCAAGGCTAGCTTCAAACCTCAAATCTTTTGTTATAAAGATTTATCGTCGTGTCCTCCTGGATGTTATCCCCAGGAGCCAAACACAACAAAATGGTGCTCACTACAGGGGCTGCAAGCCCCTTGGTTACCCTGTTCCCACATGCATTCTCTGGTACCTCTCTCTTTGTTTCTGAAGTATCCAATCAACCTAAAGTTTCTAGTCCCCCTCTAGAAGAAGACATCACCAACACCCCCTCAAATCCTAAGTATTGGTTCTATCTCCTGGGCCTGTGTGGGCCCCCCTTCCCGCTTTTTCTCTCAACTACAAGCAATCTTGTGCTGCCGCCTGCTCCCTTCTACATTCTGGCACGGTGGCAATGCACTCTATTCCTGGCCTCTGTCCCAGGTACGCTTCTGAAGACCTGTACTCCTTCCTTTTGGACTTCTGTCCCCCCCGCATTGATGGAATCCATAGATACTTCTGGCATGTTGGTCAACCAGTTCATCCAACCTGCCCTAGTTCACCACCAACTTGCCTTAGGATCCCAAAGTCAACTAATAGATGCTGTAGCCACTGCTGTCTCAAATAGTCATGCTCAAAATATGGCCTATCAAGAATGGTCCCACAGTCTCTTTGTGTGTATTTCTAACAATCAGCGTGATTCACTGGTGTCACAGAAGTACTTAACCTCCTCCCTGAACTCCCTTTTTACCTTGATCCCTGGATACATAAAGGACCAACTATGTGAATTGAATGAACATCAGGTAGCCTGGTGTGATTGAATTGAAGCCTTTCTGCTAAACCATTGCCAGGATTTTGAGACTCTGGTTAGTGAGCTTAATCAATTCAGGGAGCATGTCAACTTGCAACTCAAATTGATAGGAGCTCATATTGATACTTGGGGCCGCCATTTGCAGCATTAATACAGTCTGGATAAGGCTGCACTAGGCAACAATCTATACAAGGTGCAAAATTATGTGGATGATAGGGTAGCGTCTATTGAGGTGACTCCTTCCGCTCCTCCTGTTGAGACCCCATCTGATTTTGAAACCAAGGT
Source organism: Entomophthora muscae (assembly GCA_014839935.2). Lineage (NCBI taxonomy): Eukaryota > Fungi > Entomophthoromycota > Entomophthoromycetes > Entomophthorales > Entomophthoraceae > Entomophthora > Entomophthora muscae. The sequence goes on from QTSX02004350.1 coordinate 208,229, forward strand.
ATGGGAGGCAATTTCCAAACTCAAGGCTACCACTTGACATCAAGCTTCTGTTCAGAACCCCCCTCCAGTTGAATCAATGCCTGACCCTTGTATTGCCTCCCTCACTGATCAGGTGGCTACCTTACAAGGCAAAATTGAGTACTTAAGACAGTACCTCTCTAATTCTTAGGATTCTTCATCTGAATCTGAAGATGAAGAAGAAGGTGAAGTTGTTAATACTCCCGCTCATGGCAATCATGGTTATTGCCCTGGTCTGGAAGGTCAACTACAGGTCAACTGTGTGCGTGACTTAGATCAGCTTGCAGAAGTGACAAATGATGTAGCTGATAGGCAAGACACATTGGAAAGAGAGGTAAAACTTCTCCCACTTTACCAAGACCCTAAATGGGCAAGTTGTCTCCTTGGTTGCTCAGGCCACTTATCTGGCTACTTGTGTCAATGGGATTGCTGGCACCTTGGTGATACAACAATTCAAGATTGACAAATTTGGGACTGCTGCCGCCACTGCTAGAGATATTAGTGGTCAGAACAACTCTACCTTAGACACTCTAGAGGAACGCCTTCAACTCCTCTGGGCTAGACAACCTGCTGCTGAATCTGAGTTTGAAGGCAATCCTCATATTAACGTCCTCAACCCTGGTGAAAACAGTCAGTCCTTGTCCTTGTCTATTGACCCAAACTATAAGCCAACCTTCAAGCAGATATTTGATCCAAAAACCTCTATCATTTTCGCCTTTCTAACTATTTACAAAACTAAAATGTGTAGGGATACTGATGAACTCAAAAAGGAACATATCCTCACCTGTCTCCATCCCACATGCCAAGAAGTGGTGGTTCCCAAACTCCCCTCCATTGTCACTTGGGGGGCATGAAGCGCCTCCTTATTGAGGAGTTTGGGTGAGATCTCAGCTTGGAGGTCAAAAAGGATGCATTTATTTACATTTACTTTAATCCCAAAGAAACTCTGGCTGAGTTTGCAGATTGTTTCTACATTGAAGGCCAGCAGTTAATCACCAGTTGACAGTTAAGTCCTCAGGAAGCGTGCACGGCTTGTTCAAATGCTTTGAAGGTGAACCAGCTTCTATACCTACACTTTAAGGCACACAAGGCTTTGCTAACTTCCATGAAGAGTATTAAGACACTCTTACAAGACATGCGTTTGACCCATGGAGGTACGGTGGTATGTAAAATAAAGTCAGCAATGCTGGGACTACCTCTTGTACGCTGCGCATAATGACCCTGGGTGCTGGTGGACAGGCTAAGAGGCAAGGTTGCCATAACTGTGGCCAAATTGGGCATTGCTTGCGTATTTGCACTAATCCTCAAGTGGAAGGTTATAATCCCAAAGAACTGGCAGGAAAAGAGAGGTCAGCTTAGAGACAAAGATGCTCTCTGCTGACCGATCTCTCCCATCTCCCCCTGATCCTTTGTCTGATGAGGAAGCTTCCTCTTCCTCTGGCCCAACTATCCTTCATCTATTTCACAATCTCTCCAGTGATTCAGAGCCTTAAGATTCTGATAGTGAAGACTCTGATAGTTATGGCTATTCCATCTTGGCTGTTCCAGAAACTATCTCTGTCCCATACAAGCTTTGCTCTGGGAAGACCACCACCACTTCCTGAGTACCTGCAAGTGAAGTTAAGGCCATGGTGTCTTGCCCTTATCTAGCTCAAGGCCATTGGCCTCCCGTCTTGGTTGACTCTTCCAAGGAAGCAGCCAATCTAGCTGAAGCTCTCTTTCAAAATGTGACTGTATCCCTCCTGCTACAGACTGTATATAAGGAGATTCCTGCGTTACGGTGCATGTTAGCTAAATGGGAAAAGGAGCTAGAGACTGCGCAAGATGTGTCGGCAGTCTTGCCCCCCTTTGGAAAAGATACAACCCATGTGGAAGTATCAATTCAAAAGGTTAAGATCAAAGCCATCTTGGACACAGGCTCTCTAATCAATGTGGTATCTTCAAAACTAATGAAGAAACTTAAGTTGGACCCCAACCTCAACTACATGCAGTAATATGGCACAGCTGGCATGGCACAAACACGGGCCATTGGTGCCTATTCTGCGCTATCCATGAGGTTTGGGAAACTCCTCATTGCTTCCCCCACTGTAGTCCTTGAGAACAAAATATATGACCTCTTAGTTGGTACTCAATTCCTCCAAGAATATAACAGTATTTTAAACTTACGGGATGTATACCTTTCACTCTTAGGATATGAGGTTCCTTTGATTTTTGAGGAACCTCTGCGCCTCCCAGGAAAACGTCTTAAAACTTGTGTGCTTGAATACCCTACAGTTATCTTCTCTCTCAAGTATAGGACCCACTCCTCCAACATGTGTGCCCCTCCTCCTTCCTGCCCTGCGGAAGAAGGGGTATCCCTACTAGCATCAGTGGCTATCACCATTCCCCCGGGCTCTCAAGTGGTGATAGATTTCCAGATTTCTTATGAGTTACCTGAAAAGTTATTCTTGGACCTCTACTCACCTGAATCCTTAAGTTGTACAGATCCCTGCCTGTGTCCTGGGATTCTAGATCAAACCCATAAGAGCCTGTACAATTACTGCTTGCCAACCTGACAGCCTTGCCCATGCAGGTGATCCAAGGCCAGGTTCTGAGACATGTTTGTATACTGGGAGCCAAACAAGTGGCCTCCCTCTACCCCTTTGGAACTTTCAGTGATTTCAATCTACCTGAAGACAATCTTCAAGTTCTCTCCTTGTTCACCGCTGCTGATTTCCCCCAACTGTCTCCTCTTCAACAAAAAGACGTGTTGGACCTGCTCAATCAGTTCAGCAACATCTTTGCCTCTGGACCTACAGACTATGGCCTAGCTAAAGGAGTCATCCATCAGATTGATACTGGGGATGTTCCCCTTTTTTTTGCCAAACCATACTGCTGTAGTAGGGTGGAAGATGCTCAGGTGTCTAAAGAGCTCAAACAACTTCTGGACGCCGGGTTACTAGCTCCTTCCCAAAGTCAGTGGGCTTCCCTGTTACTGATTCTCAAGAAGAAAGATGGCGGACATTGCATTGTAATGGACTATTGCCGCCTGAACTCTCTCACTAAGAAAGACTCATACCCCTTGCCCAGAAATGGCAATGCACTTAGACAGCTGGGTAGTTCCAAGTTTTTCTCAGCCATGGATCTAGCTTCTGGGTACTGGCAAGTTGACTTATCTCCTGAAGATCAATGAAAGGCTACACTTATCACTTCAGAAGGCCTTTTTGAACCCACTCAAATGCCCCAGGGACTCTGCAATGCCCTGCCACATTTCAACGGGCTATGGACTCCATTCTACAAGACCTAAAGCTCTCTTGCGTCCTTGTATACCTTGATGACATTACTATATTAAGTGCTACCTTTATCAACCACTTGGAACACCTAAAGGCTGTCTTCATCAAGATTTGCAAAGCTGGCTTCAAAATCAAACTCTCCAAGTGCTCCTTCTTTAAGTAACGTCTTGAATTCTTAGGTCATGAGGTCACTCAAACTGGGATCTGCCCCATAAATAACAAGGTGGAAGCCATTGACAAGATGCTACCCCCCACAAATCTTTGAGAGGTTCAAGTATTCCTTGGTATGATGGGCTACTACCAACAGTTCATACCTGAATTTTCTGAACTGAGTGAACCCCTTGTTCAACTGCTTTGCAATGTCCCCTTTGAATGGACTGACAGCCAACAACAAGCATTTGAAGCGTTGAAGGCCAAGCTCAAAGAGGCTTCTATCTTAGTCTATCCTGACTATGATAAAGAGTTCATCTTGTATACTGACACTAGTGGAGTAGCTGTGGGTGCCATCCTTGCCCAACTTGACAATGGAGGCGTGGATTGACCTGTAGCCTACTTGTCAAGGGTCCTCAATAAGCACAAGAAGAACTACAGCGTCACTGAGAAGGAATGTTTGGTGGTGCTGCATGCAGTGAATCAGTTTTGGCACTACATTTATGGGACCCACTTCACAGTGGTCACAGATCACTCCTCCCTCAAATGAATGCAACAGATAAAGGAACCTGAAGGTTGACTAGCACGTTGGGCTCTGCATCTACAAGGGTACAATTTCACCGTGATACACTGTCCTGGGGCCTAACATCAGAACGCTGATGGCCTATCCAGAATGCCAATCCTAGCTATCCATCCCGCTGATGCTGATTGTCTAAACAAGTTAATAGGGTATCCTGACTCTTGGACCACTGAGCCAGAAGACATCTGCTTGGTACTACAGACCCTATCCAAGGGCACTGTAATTAGTGATAGACAACTCTTCAAAAAGGTTAACAATGCCTACTTACCCTATGTTTGCCCTAGCATGAGGATAGCCATCATCCTCCAAGCTCACATTGACACTGGCCATGGAGGCATAGCCAAGACTCATGACTAGTTGTGCAAGAACTTCTACTGGGAGAACATGCGCCTTCTGATCCCTGATGTCCTCGTCTCCTGTCATTTTTGTCAACTCCAATGTCCTCGCCTGTCCCAACACCAGTTCAAGCTCATCCCCCTAAGCATGCTTTCCACACTGTGAGTATTGATGCTGTTGGGCCTTTCCCTTGTCTAAGTTGGGATGTTAGTTTATCTTGGTTGCTGTAGACCACTTTAGCAAGTGGGTTGAAGCCAGAGCAATAAAAGATATAACTGCTAAGACCACGGCTACTTTATTGCTGCAAGACATTTTCTATTGACATGGCTGCCCCCAAGTCCTGCTTTCTGACAATGGTACCAACTTTTATGCTTGCCTCATCACTTCTATTGTCAAAGCTATGGGAACTCACCTATTGTTCTCTGCGCCATATAACCCCTCAACCAATGGAACTGTCAAATGAGCAAACTCCACCCTGGTGTCCATAATGAGAAAAACTCACGCTCTCTGACACTGCCAATTGGGATATGTTCCTCCCTGCTGTCCTCTTTGCTTACCAACTCAGTAGACATCTAGTGACTGACCAGTCCCCTTTTGCAATGCTGTATGGACGTGAGGCCGCTACCCCCTCAATTTTTGGGACCCCCCTTGATCAAATTTGATGTGTCTACAAATCCTGAGGCCCATGTTAAAGACTTAACCAATTGTATCATCAGCATTTAAGCAATAGCTTATTCCACGCTTATAAGGTCAAGGCTTTGGAGCTCTCCCCGTCCAATGCTGCTAGAGCCCCCCCTCCCCAAGTATCAAGTAGGTGATCTAGTTCTCTACTACCAATATTGTACAGGTGGTAGAGCCCATAAGCTGGATTCTCTCTGGGTTGGGCCCTGTGAGGTCACCTTTAAGAAGGATGTTGAGTATACTGTGAAACTACTGTCTTCTGGACGTCCTTTTGCCCGCGTTCACCCCAAATTTCTCCGCTAATATCAACTCCCTGTGTCCAATCTTGAGAGGGAAGATGTTTTATTTTGCGCAATTAATGCTATTTTGATATGGCCTTCAAATATTGATAGCTGCAAATATTTGGCTGGGTTTTCTTTCAAGTTCAGAAATTTGTTGTCTTCTGCAAATGGGTCTGGTTCAATATCCACTCATTTTGGATTATCATACCTGTCTGTGATTGATCCTGGTATGACCTCATCCCAACGTGACCCCCTCAGCCACTCTATCTTCCTAATGAGTGATCACTGTTCCTTGTCTACTATTTAAGTAGAATCATTTCTCCTAATAAAGACAAGTTTATCCACATTTGTGTTGACTTTAATAATCTTCAAGCTTTTTTCTGTCCTTTCTTCCAAAAGGACTTTCACATTTTGTTTTCTAGGAAATTAAAGTATGTGCCCTTAATTTTGCCCTGAAGGCTAACCCAAGGCTAGCTTCAAACCTTAAATCTTTTGTTATAAAGATTTCCCACTGTATCCTCCTGGATGTTGTCCCCAGGAGCCAAACACAGCAGTTTGTTGCAGGTAGAGGCCTAGTAGGGAATGAAGGCTACTAGGGGAGGTAAGGCCTAGCTAGTAGATGAAAAGACTACTAGGAGCAGATGTTGTCTCCACCCAGAAGAGGATATTGGCTGCTGTGGGCTAGAGGTCTTCACCCAGAAGGAAACTGTGGCTGCTTGGGGTAAAGAATGAGATAGCTCAGCAGGGAACTTTGTATGCTTGGGGTGAGGAGTGATCCACCCTGATGGTTACCATTTGCTGCTCAGGCTGGAGAATTTTTAGACCCTGGCGGGTAACACAAGTTGCTAGGGTAGAAGTATGTGCCAGCATGATATGGAATGCTACCAGGGCTGTAAGTTTTGGACCCCTGTTGGGTAGCGCAGGCTGCCAGGGAGGGAAAGAGCTTTGAGGGCTCTATGTACCCTGATACACTTACAGGAGGTCTGTGAGCAAGCATCCTACCTAACAGACTGGCTGGGTGTCCTTGTTTATGCCCCTATGGGAGCTTTTTTTGAGAACCCAGAGTGAGCATTGGAGGTCATAGATTTGCTCAGAGATGTCACCAAGGCAGTCTGCTTAGGAAAGCAGCTGCAGAACTTGATGTGATCAGGCCTCTGGGAAGTAAAGCTGATTACTTTGCAACTGAAAGCCCAGATTTAATCACCTGGGTGAGTAAAAACAACAACATAGACTTTGATGATCTATGGTTGGATGGCCTAAGTGGAGTGCCACTTGCAAGGGCCCATTCAAACACTAGTTCAATGTAGACTCATGCCTGGGTCTACAGGTTCTGGTAACAGGGACTGAGATAAAGAACCAAGGTGGTTCATGTTTTGGGATCAGCAGAGAAAACTAGTAAGAAGGACTGTATGATCACAGTGAAGACTAATTGAGGGATTGTTGGTTCATGTTGAAGTTTGGAATCAAAATAGTTCATTATGCAGGTGGAACCAAGGCAGTTCCTAGTGAGGATAAGCTGAAGGGCTGAAAGATCATGATGCAGGAGTAGCTGGTCATGATAAAGAAGTAGCTGGAGGACTAGTGATGAAGACTGGAATGAGTTGAAAGGAGCTATTTTGTGAACTAAGATGGACTGATTGCTGGTTAAACTGATGAGCTTAGAGATGTGGTTGAAGAACTGGCAAAAGGACCAGAAGATGCAAGTATAGGACTAGATGATGACTTGAAAGGACTGTATAGACTGGAGTTAGAAGCTGAAAGGCTGATTTTGGTGTCTTAGAAGAGGAAATGTTAAGAAAAGAAGCAGTTAAATAAGGATTTAATCCTGCCAAAATTATAGTATGGAGAAAGAATTAATTATCCTATTATGTTACAAGAGAAAAGAAAGAGAAAGAAAAATATATTAAAGTGTTTAAACTTTAAATTTATTGAGTGTGAATTGAGTGTGAAGGAGCCAGAAAGAGGCCAGAAACAGGACAGGGAAACTGAAAGGCAAAAAAGCAGATTTTGCCAAGAACAACTAGGAGAGTTGAGAGGCAAGCAACATGCAAGTTCAAAGGCGCAAAATGTTGAAGAAAACATGGAGAAACACAGAGAAACGTTGTAAAATTGAGGGTTTGAAATTTGCCTATGTAAAACATATGCAGAAGCGCTTGAGATTTCCTGGGGAAACATGACAGGAATCACAGCAAACCTGTTTGAAACGCAGAGAAGTTGTTTACCTGGAGAAAGACAGCTTTGGGGTTTAACCATAGTCAAGAGAAAGTCATTTGGGAAAACTTTTTGGCAAAACAGTTGAATCAGGGCGTGTGATTGGCTGCAAGCCTAAGTTTATTTGATCAGTGTTTTGAGAGCTTTAACTTAGGAGTTTGTAGCCTAAAAAATAAGGAGCAGAAGCAGAAAATTCAGGGCTTTCATTGGCTGAAGTAAGTTTTGAAGTTTAATATATTATAGAGAGAGAAGAGCTGGATAGATTAGGCTTTTGAAAACCAAAGTTCTGAGAGATATTTTGGTCTGAAACAAGGAGCTATAAAAGGGGAAGCTATCAGAGGCTTTTCAGGGACTGACACAATTGGATTACAAAGGTAAAAAGGACTACAGATGGAGCTGAAGACCAAGCTAAAGGTGAAGAAGCCCAAGATAAAGCATTCAGAGCTAGAGAGAAGGAGTCAGAGCTGGAGCAGACCACAGGAGTCCAAGACTGAAGCGCAGGAGACCAAGACCAAGATGCAGGTGCCCAAGACCAAGTATAAGGAGTCCCAAAGATTGTTGGAGGACTCCCAGTATTAGAAAACCCATATTGTTTCCCTTGCCCAGGCATTGGATCAGAAGGTTTATAAGGGGATCTTCCTTCTGACCGTGAATAAATGCCTATTATAACCCCTGCCCAAATTTTCAGTAATTAGAGTACAAGCTCAATGAGTGAACTGCCCCTTATCTTTTACCCTAGTCAAGGGGAAGAGAATACCTATTTTCAGAGTTGTAGGAGATTTGCCACTAGTAAGTCTTCCCAGGAGGAGTGGGAGAGATTGACTAGGCATCTTGAGATGTCAGATAGGGAAAGTTAGTTTATAGGGAATGAATTTACCAGGTTTTTACAAGAATGGTACAGACCCACAGAGGGGTTGGCGCCTGCTGAAGTACAGGTGAATGGTGGGGATGCCCACCTGGTGATTGGAAAGGTGCTGTAAGAGTTTGCAGTTATGAAGGCCAAGTACAAGCTTCTGATCAACCACTCACCACTGTTGGGAAATGATGACTCCTACAAGCTGGTACCTGGCTATGACCCAGGACACAATTTAAGGACTGGTGACCAAGAACCCCACAGGGCTCCAGCAAGATATATGAGGCATTTAAGAAGACAAAGTATATGGAGGACAATGCAGATGTCTTTGCTCCATTTGTTGATTACTTTGAATAATAATGGATATGCAAACTCTACAGCAGACACCATGGTAGAAAATAAAACAAAATTGAATGAAACCAGTTCAATTTTGCTAGTAATAAGACCATGAATACTACTTCCTCACTAGAAAGTTGGCACAACAAGTTTTCCAACTGTGTGGAGTGAAGAAACCCAAGTTCAATGTCCTGATCAATAAGCTTAAAGTTGAGCAGGCAACCAATGAAACCCTCTATCAGGAGTTTCTAGATAGATGTCAAAGTATTTCTCAGAGCAGCAAGGATCTCAAAAGCTTTTAGATAGTCACAAAAAACTCTTTTCTGCCCTATAACTCTTCCAAATGTCTTAATCATCTTAAGAATATTGCAAAAGTTCTCTAACATTCCAAATAAAATCTTGCATTGCTTTTAACTTTATTTTATTTTTATCTTGTGACAATAAAACAGTCTACTATACAGATAAATTTTGAAGTGGTTTTTTGTGTAGTTTTATATTTTATATCCAATTGAATACAGTTAATTATATATTCTAATCTAATTATGCATTTGAAACTAAAATAAACTTTCTCTAAAGAAAAGCAAATTTAAGTCTTCTTTATTATCTAGCATATAATTTTTTATTGCTGAAATGAACTCATTGGGGTCTCTTTAGTCTAGAAAAGTTTTAAAGTATATAGTTTTATATTAAGAACTGTATGTTTTTGGCTTCAAAGTTAACTTCTGGAAAATCAATTTTTGCACTTCAATCTTGGATATTTTAAAAAATTGCACCCTACATAGTTTTTTGATTTTTGCACTTTTTGGGGGTCCCATTTCCAATTTCTGCACTTTTTAATTAAAGAACTATTACCTAAGAAGCTTGCCCAAAATTTCACTGTTGATTATTATATATAATTTAATTAACAATAACGTAAGTAAACCACATTTAAAAGATAAAATTAAATGTGAAAAATCTGCAAAACACAATTCAAAAGCAAGTATAAAAGTCAGGAAAACATTAAAAATCCTACTTTAATTCAAAAACTACCCCAAACCAAAATACATTAATTTAAATTAATGAATTTAATTTTCTTTCACTTTTAAGAGGCTATGTAATCAATTAGATATCCTGGCAACAGGCCAATCAAGTAAAAATTAAATGCCAAGATAATATATATGGATAAGCTTATGCCAAAAACAACCAATCAAAAGCAGAAGGCAAAACAAGCCTTGAAAATATTGTACATCCAAATCAACAATCCAAACAAGGCAAATTCAGTCATTAAGTACCCAATCTGCCCATTAAAAGAAATGCTCACTCATTTCATCCCTACAGGATGCAGTTTGCTGCATGCCTGTAAGGAATTGTTATACCAGATGAATGATCAGGGAAAATAAGTATACCTTAAACTCCTTCCCCAAACCTCCATCAGTATTTAAGCTGATATTTTTATTCAGAGAAAATAACTCCAACAATATTTATTCCCTTCTTCAATTCACAATAAATTATATATTTTCTAGAATAACTGATTAGTAGTTGAAATTGTGTGTTCTCCCAGTATTAAGTCACTTGTAAAGTTACTCCCCACTTTAGCCTTGGATAGGACAATGTTTCCCTGCCACACTAAGAAAACCTCCCAAATCCCTGCTAAACCCCCTGAATTTTCTAGATGATTTAGCACACACAATTTACAAAAGATTTTTCTTAGTGTATACCTCTCAGTTGATTTCTGCTGACTCTCAGTTTGTTGTTCCAACCTGGGAAAAATATCTTATCAATTTGGATTACTTGCTGGCTTGGTTCTGTCCTCATTTTAAGCAATTGCAATATAACCAATCAGGGCAGACTCCTGTCAAATAAGCAAAATTCAATCCAGCTGGAGTTAATGGCCCCCTGAAGCATTCTATAGGCATCAGATAATCAGAGGTAAAACCAGAAATTATTGGGAAGCCTTCCAGCTCACCTGAAACTCTCTTACAAAAATTCTCACCTGGCCAATCAATCCTGCCTTCTGGATCAAGTGACCTTTTAGATTCAAAACCTATCCCTTAAAGCAAGACAGGGGGCTTTCAGTCCCCTGCTTGTTCATTATTATCAATAAAGTTTAGCTTTACAAAATTAAAACTTTAAAGTTTTTGGGGTCCCTTTTGTTGGATCTTTGATTCTCTTAAGTTGTTAGTAAAAGTGTTAAACTTTCCTTACCTCTGTTGTTGTTCCCTGGGTCCCAGCGGCTCTTTTGAAGCCTCTAGAGTCAATATTAGTATTAATGTTAAGGCTAACCGCTTTTGCTTTTGAAATAAAAGTTCAAACTTAAATATTAGTATTAAAAATATATAATATCTTACTTTAAGTTCAAATTTGTTTTTTTATCCATTGTCAATTAAACCTTCCTATACACTCTGTAAATTCCTCCCCTCTCTCTCCTGAGCTGTATAGCTTGGCTTTGAAGTCTACTCTTGATCCACATACTCCAAAAATTTCCCTTGTTTTGCCTGCCCTAGTATTGTTTGATTATACTCCTCCCCCCAAAAGGCCTTGAATTTTCCTGGTGCACTCAAAAATGTTGGCGCAAGCTCTCAACTTTGTGATATTTACTCTGGTCCCTGTACTAGTGATGATTTGGACTACCTCCCCAGATCTCTGAGGCCAAGTATCCTCTTCTGTGCACTATGTGGGATATAATCCACCCAATTTCTACACCTGCTTGAGTACTTCCCTGAGTGTGCTCAAGATATGCTTGTTACTGGAGAGTATCTTGTCAAGAGTCTCATCTGTGACAGCCTTGAGTTACTCTCTCCCAATTTGGACCCCACCAATCTTGTGAAAAAATATATTGCAGTCTGCCACCCTCCCATAGAGCCTGAGCCCATTCCTCACAAGGAGGAATCAAACTTCCAGGAGCACACTCCCAGTTGTACTCCATGGTTGCTTGTTGGCATAGGTCTAATAGGTTGGATTCCTACTCTCCCCAGTTGTCTCCTGTGTCCTTGCTCTGGATGCCAATTTGAGTGGCCATAACAGTTCTTCACTGGATGGTGTTCTGGTGAGTCTTCCCTCCAGGATGGGAGCCAAACTTAGCTAGTTTAGCTCCCCTCTATTGCACCACCTATCATTGTATAGGTCCATTGTTTGTTCCTTATATCCTGCCAAGCCAATTGTTGCAACTAAATTAGTTATAGTTAAGTATTTGGATTGGGGAAAACAAAAGTCAAAAGAAAGAATGAGAATAAGAATAAGATAATTTTTATGCTGAAACTGCAGGCTCAACCTGCCATCAAGGTTCTAACCAAGCGGGTTTGTGACCTGTAATCCAATTATCCGGTCACTCAAAGCCAGACTAGGAAGTCAACTCAAATTACCAATCCAACAACATGAATAGATGATGATCCTCTACAGTAGATACCTTGTTTTGGCGCTTGACTTATTATCAGGATCAAGCCACCCCTTCTTTCATCCAACCATGTGATCACCAATCATGTTCCTGTTATCCATTGATTCACATGAACTATATAATCACTATCTCCCAATAAAGATTATTATCTAGCTTCTAAATATGTTTCCCTGTGTAACTCTGCTAAAACAGCACAGTTGCAACATTGTAGCATAGGAAGGCTCTCCATCCTACCTTATCTTGAAAAAATTCCGCCTGTTGCCCGCACACGCCGCTCCCAACAAATCCTCCACAGAATTATGTCTGGCCTCCCACCCAAATGGACTCTTAGCACTTCTGGTACCGCAATACCTGATGGTTTTGTACTATACCAAAACATGGTGATCCTGCTACCCGGCTTCAATGCCATGTCTGCACAAGGGTTCTTTCAGGCTCTGCATCAATGCCACAACCAGCCAACAAAACCACCAAGCCCACCTATGTAGCTCAAAGACTACAAAGCGCCACCTTGGAACTTTTTGCTGGGGCCAACAACAACGCCGCCACATGGATCCAGTCCTCACAGAGTAAGCTAGCTCAGTTAGAATGCCCACAGAAATTTTGGATCACAGAGATTTCCATTTGCCTGACCCATGACGCTGGCACCTGGTGCAACAAGTGGCATGAAGAGCACACAGACAAGAACTGGGATACCTTTAAGCAAGACTTCCTGGTGAGATTTGTGCTAAAGGATACAGCGCTCATGATCATTTGCCAAGTAAAGAACCTGACCCAGACAGGCACTGGAAAGGAGCTCACCCCTGCCTACAATGAACTCTGCCTTTGTGCACTCTCCAAAATGGCCTTTGACACCCCAGCCACACACCTCATGTACTACAACGCTCTCAAGTTGCACGTGATGAGACTGTAAACCTGGATCAGGTGACCAATCTGCAAAGCCTATACTGTGAAGCAGAAAAAGCATAATAGACATCCAACGCTCTTCACAAGGCAAAAACTGGGAAACAAGAAAGACCCAATGATTCCCATTTAAACAGGCGCTCCTCTTGACCACCTCCTGGAGGCAATGGATGCAACGCCAACCAAAAGCCCACGGGTTCCAATGGAAATGGAAATGGAAACAATGGCCAGTCAAACCGTACCCATTTCCACGTCACCGTCATGCAAGGCAACCCAAATGAGGGAAAAGCCTAGGGAGAGCACTAAGCAAGCCAAGCTCTCCCCACGCAACTCCTGACTCTCCCAACAATGAATATCAACCCAAGGACGTGGACCAATGCCAAATAATCCAGGTGCCCTTGGAAGGCCCAGTACTTTACACCATTGTCAGACATCACAATAAATTGATGTCCTATTTTTTCTGCTTTTGTAGTTACACAGGCTCAGCACTCTTGGACTCAGGTGCAGACTGAACCTTAGTCAACAGAAGCTTTTTGAATAAGTTCAAGCTGGCCACTAATCCTTTGCGGATTAAAAATATGGTCCTGGCTGATGAACACCACATTGCTGTGAAAAAAGGAAACTGCCCCCTTCTCTTTCATGCTTGAGAACCTTCACTCCACCATCCAAGGTCCTTTCATTGACTTTCCTAAGTTTGAAATTTTACTCTGACTAGACTGGTTATAAAAGAACAACCCTCACGTAGACTGGGCGACCTCAGTATTGACCATCAAGCGTGAAGTTGTCAACCACCAAATCTACCCTGACTCCGTGGACCAACTGCTCTGCAACCACGTCTTTGTGCGTATCGCAGAGACCCAGGACAAGAAGAAAGATTTAAAGTCAATTGACTGGGACTCCTACCAGTACAAGATCATACACTTTAAAGACCACCAGGATACCTCCACACCTCAGGACCGCAACATTGTGGCCCACCACCCATAAATCTTTAAGGAAGCATTACCTGGGCTGCCTCATGAGAAGCATATTCAGCACTCTATCCAACTCAAGAGGGCTGTACCCAAGGCACGCCCTATCTACAGGCTGACCCCAAATGAAGACAACACCTTACGCGCCTACCTCAGGGAAGCATTGGAAAAAAGACTTATCTGCCTCTCAAAGTCTCCCTTTGGGGCTGCTGTATTCTTTGTAGCTAAGAAGGACGGTACCTTACGCCTGGTCACAGACTACTGTGCCCTAAACAAAGTTACCATTAAGAATTTTTACCCACTACCACTGATTGACAACTTCTTTGATGCCTTGGGAGAAGCCACTGTCCTCTCCAAGATTGATCTAACTTCAGGCTACAATCATATTTGTATCAAGGAGGAAGACATTCCCAAAACGGCCTTCTGCACTAAATCCTGCTCCTACAAATGTGTGGTGCTCAACTTTGGCATGATCAATACCCTGTCCACCTTTGTAACCTTCATGAACAAAATATTTGCGCCCCACATAGGCAAACACGCCCTAGTGTACCTAGACAACATTATTGTCTACAGTCCCTTGGTGGAACAGCACCACAAAGACCTGGAGGCAGTCTTTGCAACCTTGGCATAACACAAACTGTTGGCCAAGCCCTCCAAGTGCCAGTTCCACGTGAGCAACTACCCTTCCTGCAACATATAGTCTCAAAGGACGGCATCAAACCTGATAGTCAAAAGATACAGGCAATCTACAAGATACCACCCCCAAGGATAAATCAGAACTCTTCACCTTCTTGGGAATGGTGGCCTATGTATAACGCTTCATAACTGACTGTGGCATTCTGACTCCCCCCTTATCCGCCATAACCGGCGCCAAGTCTAAGTTTGTGTGAACCCCCAATGTGACCTCTGTTTTAGACACCTCAAAGAGAAGCTCACAACAGCTCCCATCCTGCAATACCCCAAACGTGATGGGGAATACCAGATGGAAACCAACGCCTCAGATGAATCCATTGGGGGAGTACTACAAATCAAAAATAGTGACGGTGACTTCCTGCCTGTAGCCTACAAATTGCAGAAATTGACAGATGGCAAGTGTCAATATTCTATCCATGACAAGGAACTGCTGGCTATTGTGCACTTCCTAGTCAAATGGCGCTGCTACTTAGAACGCCAGGAAAAATTCACAGCATTAACCAATCACAAGTCACTCATCTATTTCAAGACTCAAGCAAATCTGTTGTGCCGCCAGTGCAGTGGATGGAACTATTAGAGAGGTTTAACATGCTCATCCAGTTTAAGCCTGGGGCCAAGCTTGCCATGGCAGACACCCTGTCCCATCTATATGTCCGTGCTTTAAGAAGAGAGAATGGGCTCAACCCAGACTGGCCTCTCCTGGTGTTAAAAACAAAAGACAAAGGTTTCCCCCCGGGAACAACCAACATAACCAAAGAAACAGTCATTAAGAATGAGCATCTCTTTGCTGGTGTATATGGGACTCTTCACAGAAAAATGACTGACTGCACAACCATTCCCTACATCCCCACACATCAGCAAGTCAACACTATCCTTTGCTATCACAGAGACCTTGGACATACCAAGAGCAGAAATCTATATGAGTTCCTAAAACATAAAGCCTGGTGGCCAACCTTATACTGCAATGTTCAGGAAGTTCTAGACCAATGTGAGGTGTGGAATAAGTTTGCTAAAAGCAAAACCCTGCCAAAGTATGTACTTCCCATCTGCACATAACTACCTTTTAAAGTATGGGCTCTCAATATTGTTGGCCCCATTTCAGGGAGACACAATGACAAGAAATACATCATCACTGCCATTGAATTTGCCGCAAGATGGCCAGTAGCCCAAGCAGTAAAGGCACACCCAGCAAAGACGTTCAAAAATTTATTGGCAAAGAAATAATCAGTAAGTTTGGAAAGCCAGAACTCCTGATAACCAATAGAGGCAAAGAGTTAACCTCCAAAAACACCAACATATACCTCACCAAAAATGGGTCAAACACACTGTAACAACACCATACCACCCACAGGCCAATGGAAAAGTAGAGCAGCTTAATGGTAGCCTTGTGCAAGCCCTAGCCAAACTCACTGCTAGGAGACCTGAAGATTGGTATAAGCAGCTACCAACTGCACTACTTGTGTGTCAAACCCAAGTGAACAGATCCACCGGGAAAAGCCTGTTTGAACTGGTGTACAGCACACAGCCAAATATCATTCAAGCATTGACAGGACTTAAACTTGAAATTCCAAGTGAAGTCCCCCCACACTCAGACCCTCAAGTAATAGATGCTAATTTGAGCAAACGCCAAAGAGGATGAACGTCTGCAAAAGTTATTTGTTCTCATCCCCAATAGGCATGAAGTTGGGGACAAATTATGGGTCATAATGTTGACAAGAGCAAGTTACAACCTGAAAAAGTGGAGCCAGCAATAACTCTATAGGTAAACAACAATAACACTTACCTTGTGCAAGGGCTTGGCAAATGTAAGCAAGACAAGACCCTACACTATGACTGCCTATAACTCTGCAAAGCAAGACAGAAACAACAAGAAACCACCATACCCGCTACAGAACAGCAACTAGTTCAATACGGCGCCTGGGCTCCTGACAACCTGCCCCCAGAGGAGGCTGACCTTCAGTTGGGGGGGTGTCAAAACTGCAGGCTCAACCCGCCAGCAAGGTTCCAACCAAGCGGGTTTGTGACTTGCAATCCAATTATCTGGTCACTTGAAGCCAGACTAGGAAGTCAACTCAAATTACCA
Organism: Entomophthora muscae; assembly: GCA_014839935.2. Taxonomy (NCBI): domain Eukaryota; kingdom Fungi; phylum Entomophthoromycota; class Entomophthoromycetes; order Entomophthorales; family Entomophthoraceae; genus Entomophthora; species Entomophthora muscae. Next base: position 224,964 of record QTSX02004350.1, read on the forward strand.
AATTCAAAAACATGAACAGATGATTATCCTTTAAAGTGGATACCTTGTTTTGGCGCTTGACTTGTTATCAGGATCAAGCCACCCCCTTTGGCCATCCAACTGTGTGATCACCAATCATGTTCCTGCTATCCATTGATTCACATGAACTATATAATCACTATCTCCCAATAAAGATTATTATCTAGCTTCTAAATATTTTTCCCTGTGTAACTCTGCTAAAACAGCACAGTTAAGACAAAGATTAAAAGGATTAAGGAAAATAATGAGAAAGATAATAACAGAAATAAATAAATAAAAGAATAAGAAAAAAGGAAAATTATAAATAATTTATTAAGGATTTGTTTAAAGTAAAAAAGGAAGGTAAACATGTGAAATGGCACAAAAAACTCTGGGGACAAAGGCTGGGATTTGCTGAGGCATTAAAGAGAGAAGGAAGCAAGAAACAGTAGGTTTCAAGTTTCCCAAGGGGGAAAGAATGTGGGAAAACACAAAGAAACATTTAAGAAATTAAGGTACCATCTTAACATCTTTAATTAATTCCTCTCAGGGAATTAAAACCCCAAGTAGTTCATCAAATGGCCTATCACATAGCTCATCAACTGATCATTAAGTTGGTGGCACCACTATTATTTTCCTATCTATTACAGGGATCAAAAAATCCAGATCCTAAAAGAAACACAACTTGAATAAGCCTTGTGACTTAAGAGGAACATTAATCAGAAAGCCTCATGACCTTCTTGACGTACATGGACAGTATGTGGCTTTCCATGATACTATATATTAACCCTTATTTATATCCAATAAAGTTTCATTCTCTTCTTAATTTCCCCTTTATATCATTTATTATACTTCCCAGAAGTATATACTTGACAGTGGTAGCACAGGTAGGCTATCCACACCTACACAACTATAAGGAAAAATTCCTCCCAAGAAAAAGATCCAGAAAATGGCCCTTCCCACATTTGGAGAGACTCCAAAGAGGGACAAGACGTCCCCACAGGCTTCACCTGTGAGAGAGGGGGGCTAACTAACTAAGTTTGGCTCCTTTCCTGGCAGGACAAACCACCAGGATGCCACCCAGTGAATCACTGGGACGGCTGCTCTGAGAGGGGACTATAGGGAGGAAACCAGGGACAGTTGAGGGAAGTAGGAGTTCAAACACATCAACACAAGGCCGGCAACCAACCTAGGGGCATGAGAGGGAACAGAAGGAAGGATCTCCATCTCCTGAAGAGGGAATGAATCTGTATCATCTGGCATCTAAGGGGAAGACAAGGGAGGGACCTCAGCGCCAGGAGCAGATAAGATGGACTCAGTAGAGTGAAAATCCAGGTTGTCACAAGTAAGGTCCTGACTATGGCCTCTCCAGAAGTAAGTGGTGTTGCAACCAAATTTACAGACTTGCCTGCTAATGTATCTTACAATACACAGGGGGCGCTCAATGAGCCGCCCTTAGGTATCTAATGTTATGGATTAATATGAGGGCAATATCAAATAGCAGGTACTTTATCCTAATTAGGAGTGCTACCAATTTGACTTGCTGATCCCTGCACAAGTTATTCCTTGACTTCAAACCTTACATGGAACTTCCCACTATGCCACCCCCTTGTGGCTTTCCCCATATGGTATATTAACCATAATGTTCTACAATAAATGAGACCTTATTCTTATTATTCTGTCCTTTCTATTGGACTGTTGCCCTCCCCAATTCCAAATACTGAATCCTCATTAGTTCAGTTGCAACAATGGTAGAAGCAGTAGGTTGATGACCTACCTAAAACTAAATTCCCCCTAAGAAAGGACAGAGTACGGGCTGTATGGCTACTCCCCACCAAGAAACTTTCCTGCCAATCCCCAAGGGGGACATCCCAAACGGGTATGTCATCTATCAAGACCAGCTAGTCCTCACCAGAGTGTATAATTGGCTCCGCCTTGGGCAGTGTGACGCCAGCGTCACCCCACCCCAGTCAGACCTGTCCCAAAGCATGCTCAAACTTCAGCTAGAATCCTTTGCGGGGGGTGTCAAGGGGGCCAACATTGTCAGTTGGCTCCAATCTACCAAAACCTGCATCTGTATCTATCAGATCCTTGAGCCCATGTGGGTTGCCATTACGTCTGGCTGCCTCACAGGGCCTGCTGCTGTGTGGTTCACCAACTGGGCCAGTCAGGAACTCAACGTTACCTGAGCGGTATTCCAAGACACTGCAAAGTCCCGCTACAGCAAAACCTTCTCCCCCATTGTTGTGAGAACTCCTCTTCTATCAATCAAACAGACTGGTTCCATTCCTGAGTACTTTGCTGCCTGGCAACAAGATCTTGCTGCTGCCCCCAGAGCCATGACTGACGGAAATGCAATGCTACTCACTCTCATCACAATGAGTTAAAACCCCATATCTGCAAGCGGGTTACCGTAGGTTGCTACACCTCCATCAATGACTGCTACAAGGCCATTGTGGAGGCTAACAACCAGGTCTCAATGGCTTCCGCTGTACCAGTGACACTCCATCCCAACCGCATATAACACCTGGCAATGGCCACAATCAAGTGGGCTGGCACCAGCACCGTCAGCAGGATAATGGAACTAAACGCCCCTGCAAGGGGGGAGCTCCAGCTAGCACGGATCTAGGATCAGGAAAAAAACCTGGGGGTTGTAGCAACAAGAGGCCCTGCAACCCCACCTGACCCATCCTCTTAATCCTTGCTTGAAAAGAACCCCTGTGGCTACAACATCCATGAAGTCAAAACCCTGGATGTCTTTCAAGTCCACAGTGACAACCCTGTACTACAAGCAAGCCATTCCTCAAATAAAGTAACCTGCTTATCCTATCCCTTCTTTTACCGTGGGAACACCCACAAATTACTGGTAGATACTGGGGCTGGCCACACTATGGTGGACCAGGCGTTTGCCAACTCCCAACAACTGGACCAAGTGCCTAGCAGGTTCAAGGCAGTACAAGTAGCTGACTCCCAAAGAGTTGCAATTACCCACAAGACAGTAACCTTCTCTGTAAGAATGGGGAACATCCAGGTTAAGCTCTCTGGGCCAATCATGGCCAGGCTCAGCCATGACGTAATTGCTGGCCTTGACTGGCTTTGGCACAACTGTCCCTACATTGACTGGGATACATCTGTTATCACCCTCAATAGAAACGGGGTGGTGTTCCAGATTTACCCTGTGGAAATGAGCAATATACTCCATGATACTGTGTTTTTCAGAATAACAGAAACAGGCTTGTACAATTTCAAGGGGGGTGACTAGACTTTAATCAATGCTCAGTCAAAGTTATCCGCACTGAACCATCTGCAGTCCCTCCCTTGACCTCCTCACCACCACCAGCGCTTGCTGCACTCCTTGAGGAGTACAAGGACGTGTTTATTGAGACACTTGAACAACTACCTCCTCCCCAGGAGATCCAGCACGCTGTACAACTCCAAGGATTTTTACCTAAAGCACAACCATTATATTATCTTACACCAAAGGAAGATGAGACCCTCTGCCAGCAACTTGTGGATGCGCTTGATAAGGGCTTCATTTGCCCCTTACTCTCTTCATATGGGGTGGCTGTCTTCTTTGTAACTAGAAAGACATGTCCTTTTGCTTGGTCACAGACCACTGCGCCCTAAATGAGGTGACAGTTAAGAATAAGTACCCCCTGCCGCTGATTGATATCTATTTGATACACTTGCAGGTGCAAAGGTCTTTAGCAAGATTGTTCTCACTGCAGGGTACAACCAGGTCCTCATTGCACCTGGGGATGAGGCAAAAACTGCCTTCTGCATGCGCTACAGGTTGTTTGAGTGTCGTGTCATGAACTTTGAAATGACCAACGCTCCCTCCACCTTTGCCATGTTGATGAACAAAGCATTTGAGGAACTGATTGGAAAGTGTGTGATTGTGTACCTTGACAAAAAATTATTGTCTTCAGTCAAGATTTAACCACACACCTCTGACACCTCTGTGCTGTCCTTGACACCCTTTGGAAATCCCAGCTAAAAGCTAAACCCTCCAAATGTGAGTTCCTCAAGTTGGAGCTGTTATTCCCTGGGCACACCATCTCTGCCCAAGAAATAAAGCCCGGCCCTGCCAAAATCAAGACAATCACTAGCATGCTGCCCCCCACTGATGTGAGCCAGGTGCAGACATTCTTAGGCATGGTTGCCTATGTGCGCAAGTTCATTCCCAACTGCGGGGGACTAATTGCACCTCTCACTAAGCTCCTTAATACCAAACAGCGCTTTCATTGGACCTCCATCAGAGAATGAGCCTTTGAGATGTTGAAACAAAAGCTCACAAAAACACCAGTACTTAGTTCCCCAATCAAAACTGATAGTACAAACTTGAGACAAATGCCTCTGACAGGGCCATAGAGGCGTGCTAAGGATAGAAACTGACAATGGTGTCTTCCTCCCCATGGCATATGAGTCCAGGAAAATTACCAATTCAGAAAAACACTATCTCATTCATTATAAAGAATTGGCAGCAATTGTGCACTGCGTTGAGAAGTGGCGCTGTTACCTGGAAGGTGCTACCTTTTCACCCGTGTTCTGACAGATCACAAGCTGCTCCAGTACTTCAAATGCAGTCCCACTTGACATGCCGCCAAGCAGGATAGGTTGAGTGTCTATCCCCTTACCAGTTGCGCATTGAGTATAAGCCTGGGAAGGAACTTGTCACAGCTGATGCCCTTTTGCAACTCTACATAGCGTCCATCACTGGGGACAATAAAATGGATCCAGATTGGCCCATGCTCTACCTCCGCCCTGAGGCAACTTGCTACAAGGGCCTTAACTTGGTAACCATCTCCAAGTTGAAGGACAACAAAAGTCAGTTTGCCACCAATGCTGGTAACGTCTGCTGTTGGGCACAGACAGGTGAGAAGACGCCTTACATTCCCACCACGCAACAAGGTGACACAATATTGCACTACCACCAAACCCTGGGTCATATTAAAGGGCGTAACCTCTTCAAGATCATGAAACAAAAGGTTTGATGGCCGCGCATGCATCAAGACATCTTGGATCTCCTTGAAACATGTGTGCTGTGCAAAAAAATACGTCCAAACCTGCACCCTCAAGTATGTCCTGCGCATCAAGGCCATGGAACCATTCAAGTAGTGGGCCCTTGAAATTGTGGGGCCACTCCCCAAAGACAGACTGGGGAAGAAGTATATTATCACTGCCATCAACTACTTCACTTGCTGGCCAGTGGCCTGGGCAACAACTAACCACACCAGCACCACCATCACCTTCTTCATTGGCAAGGAAATTTTGGCCTGCTTTGGACAACCCAAACGTCTCATCACAGATGGCAGCCCCAAACTTGTTGGGCATGTCATGAAGGCATACTGCGCTAAGAACGCACTACAACATTTAGTTACAACCCCCTACCATTCTCAAGCCAATGGACGCGTAATTGGTTAAATGGCTCACTGGTTCAGCTGATTGCCAAGCTCTCACAAGAGCACCCCAACACCGCATGGACTGAACACCTGTCCACCGCTTTATTTATCCTACAAGCAAGAATCAACAGGGATGCGGGGTTCAGCCCCAGCACCCTGGCCTTTGGAACATCTGACAGTCTGACAGGGGTTGAACAGGGAAAGCTACGGTCCAGAGTTCCCAGAAAGCCTCTCCTAGTAACAACCCTATCCCTAGATCAATGGCGCGCCAAAGCCTGGGAAATTAAACACAAGCATTTGAAGGAAGGACAAAGCACCTTGAAGCCAGGTACGCCGTAAGTGATCCCGTCTACACCCTCAACCCCAATTCTGCCAAGTTGGAACCCAACCACCTAGGGCCCTACAAGATAGCTGCTGTCTATGACAATCATACCAATCAATTTGATGATGCCCAGGGGAATACCAAGAAGCTTCACCATGATTGCTTGTGCCCCTGCTGCGCCATCCCCACACAAAGTTTGTTTGTGCGGACCTTCCCAGACCTTCCGCAGACTCTGGTCTTGGTGTATGACAACAAGCAGGGGGCAAGTGGGGTGTTGCAACCAAGTTTCAGACTTGCCTGCTAACGTATCTTACAATACACAGGGGGCGCTCAATGAGCCACCCCTTGACGTATCTAACGTTATGGGTTAATCTGATGGTAATATCAAATGGCGGGAACTTCATCCTAATTAGGAGCGCTATCAATTTGACTTGCTGATCCCTGCACAAGTTATTCCTTGGCTTCAAACTTTACATGGAACTTCCCACTATGCCACCCCCTTGTGGCTTTCCCCATATGGTATATTAACCATAATGTTCTACAATAAATGAGACCTTATTCTTATTATTCTGTCCTTTCTATTGGATTGTTGTCTTCCCTAATTCCAAATACTGAATCCTCATTGGTGTAGTTGCAGCAGAGGTCACCCAGAAAAACCAAAGGCTATAGGGGTCATCACTCACAAAGCGCGCCAAAGAGGAGAGGCACAGCCACAAATTGGGGGAGGTCAACCAGAGAAGCAGTAGAAAGGGGGCCAAGGTAAACACCGCGAATTTAATGATTGGGAGTATCATCACAAAATTCTCTATAAAATTTGGAGTCCAATGGTGTAGTTTTGGGACTTCACAAGAATAGTTTCTACTGGGATATGGGCATCACTAACAGGTGAGGCAAACCAGAGCTTAAAATATGGTTGCAACCCTTCAACTTGGTCTTACAAGTCTTGTATTATAACGTTAAAGCAAAGGCAAATTTGATGTTAGGCAAAAGCAAGGGAAAATCCAGATTGAAGTAGGTATTTATATAGAAATCTAACTAAAATTATAGGATTGAGTTGCTCTTTGTTTTGAAAGTGAGTGTAAGTATAATAACAACTATACAATAACACTTCTTCTAGGGGCTCTGGGAGGACAAAGGGGTTTGAACTGCAAAGGAGGGAGGTAAAATAAAAGAGGAAAATCACTAACACTTTCTCAGAGTGTATAGAAACTCAAATAAAGTTCCCACCAAATTTTATAAAGAAAAATGTGGCAATAAAACCCAACTTTTAATAGAATTTTAAAATCAACAAGCAGGGACTGAAAGTCCCCTGGCTATGTTTAAGGAATTAATTTGTCTGGAATTCAATCACATGACCAACAGAACAGGATCTGATTGGGCAGAGGAGAAATTTTGCTGACCTGGGCAGGGGAGCTGGAGAGTTTCACACCAATTTCTGGAGAGCTGACTGATTGGCTGGAGTTGAGGTCAGGTATTTGGGGACCATTAAACTCTTGAGAAGTCAATATGGAGCTGTTTGATTGGCCCATCCTAATACTCATTAATAACAGCCAACACCAAGCTAACAAATAAATCCAAATTAATTAGGGGTTCCTCTATGGATGAGGCAGTAAATACTGGAGAGTCTACATAGTACACTAACACAAATCTCTCATCCACAGTGTGGGCTAAATCTTTGAGTGAATTGAGTGGTTTTGCTGGACTTTGAGAGGGGTTTTTTTACAACAAGGAAAGACAGTCCTATCCAAGGTCAAAGGGAGAAGTGAATTTACATCACCATCTTCAACAATGTTCTTGTCCCCACCAAACATTACAACCTTCTCCACTCCCAAATTGGAGAATTACAAACCACACTCAGTGGCCCTATCATACCAATCCCCAAGTATGTGTTATACTTGGCTTAGATTGGATGAGAAAGACCAAATCTCATATTGAATGGGACAGCGCTACCCTCACCATTCAGCAAGGCAAAGTACACCACCATGTTTACCCAAACCATCTTGACACACTTATGAGAGACCACATTTTTGTAAAAATCATGGAAACAGAAGAGGAAACTGATCCTAGCAAAATTAATTTGAACACCTACATGTAAAAGGTTATCCACTTTAAAAATATGAAAACCAGACATGAGAAAGACTAAATCCAAGACCAGTTAGCTAGTGAGTTCCCCTCTGTCTTCCAAGAAGCATTACCAGGCTTACCACCCAACTGTGGCATACAACACAAAATTGACCTCAAAGGAAGTGTACCAAAGGCATGCCCAATCTATTGCCTTACACCCTAAGAAGACAATGCCCTAAAGCCTATCTAGACAAAGCCCTGGAGAAAGGCCTCATTCAACCTTCAAAATTGTCTTTTGATGCCACTGTCTTCTTTGTAGCAAAGAAGGATGGAGGACTCCTCCTGGTCACAGACTACAGAGCACTCAACAAGGTTACAATTAAGAACAGGTATCCCCTGCCCCTGAATTATGACCTTTTTGATGCCCTGGGGGGTCCCAAATCTTCACAAAAATTGATTTGACAGCAGGCTATCACCAAATTTGATATAAAGCCTGAAGATGTACCAAAGACCGCATTTAGAACCAAGTACAGGTCCTTTGAATGTGTTGTCCTTAATTTTGGTATGACAAACACTCCCATTACCTTTGTGACTTTCATGAACAAGGTTTTTAAAGAACACATTGGAAAACAAGCAATTATCTACTTGGACAACATCATAATCTACAGCCCAACCTAAAGCAACACTAGAAGATGTCTGCCTGGTCCTCTGCACCCTTGAAGAAAACCAACTCATTGCCAAACTGTCAAAGTGTGACTTCTTCTTTTCAGAACTTCCATTCCTTGGCCATATTATCAGCAAAGAGATAATCAAACCAGATCCAGACAAGATACGCACCATAACTGAGATGCCAGCTCCAAGGAATAAGAGCAAACTCCGCACTTTCATAGAAATGGTGGCCTATGTAAGAAGGTCCATCCCTGACTGGGGTGCCCTAACAGCCCCCGGTCTGCCATTACGGGCAAAACAATCAAGTTTGTGTGGACGCCACTACAAGATCAACACTTCTGTCAACTAAAAAATGTATGGTCACTGCCCCTATTCTCCAGTACCCTAACTGCAAGGGAATCTATGAATTAGAAACCAATACATCTGACTACGCCATAGGAGGAGTACTCTGTATCCAAACAGCAGAAAAGGACTTCCTCCCTGTGGCATAAAAATCAAGGAAACTATCTGACAGTAAACAAAGATATCCCATACACAATAAATAGTTGGTATCCATCATACATTGCCTCATGAAATGGCAATACTATCTGGAAGGGGCCCAAACGTTCAAAGTACTCACCAACCACAAGTTGTTAATATTCTTCAAAACACAACAACACTTGTCAAGAAGGCAAGCCAAGTAGATGAGCCTCATATAGAGGTACCCAATGCAAATTGAATACAAACCATGCAAGGAAATTCTTACTGCAGATGCCCTGTCAAGGCTATACAGCAAAAAATCCTATGCACTGATAGTGACCCTGATTGACCCATGTTAATCATGGGGAATCTCCAAGAAGAGTTCTCACTTGGCACCCCAATTGACATCCAAGAGCTAGTTCTCAAGAACAAACACCTGTTTAAAATTTATATGGCACGCTACACCAGATACTTCCAAATGGTGACACCATACCTTACGTCCTGTCAACACAAAAGATTGACACAATCCTCTGATATCACATATACTTGGGCCACACCTGCAGCAGGAACTTGCATGAATATCTCAAGACACACTAATGGTGGCCCAACATGCTAGATAATATCCGAGAAGTATTAAAACAGTGCAAAGTCTGTGAAAAGTACACCCAAACCAAAGCACTGCCCAAGTGAGTAGTACCAGTATCCATCACACAACCCTTCAAGGTATGGTCACTGGATATAGTGGGATTGGCAACTGTGTTAAGTTTGACTCCTAGGTGGTCAAATCCCTGGTACTTGACAAAGTGTCAAGTACCAGGGAGTTGAGTGCCGCATATGTGAATCTATTAGTATTTTTGACTTAACCAATTTTAAGCTAATCTTTACTAGTAATTTAGGGTTTGAAACCAAAAACTAAGGTTAATTTTACTCAAACTTAACTCCATTTAATAATTCAGTTAGCTAAAATACCAATTTAAGGAGCAATTTATAAGTAAATTTACTAATAGAAATGAAAAAACCTGTGTTTGACACTCTAAAACAAAAAGTGACCAGTTCAACACTTTTTAAGCCAAATTTTAATTTTATTAATAAAATACATATGTGCTTGTATAAAATTTGTTATTTACTATTATATTTTTATTATTAGTGTCCATAGTTGTCAATTAGGCTCCCAAGCACCACTATACTGGATTTAGTGGCATAGACTAATCAAATACCCCACTTGTTTTACATTATGTCATTCCTGGGTTTTTGGATTAAGTGGTGCCACATAAATTAAGCCTGATTTATTAAGAAATTTCATATGTAATTTATAAAAAACTGAAATTTGACATCTTCTTTGTTTGACTCTATTCACTTGACACCCAATTGGTTTCAGATTTAACTAATCAAAGGCTTGGAATTAAGGCTAAATGAATATGTGACGTACTATGAGCGCCACTTGACACTCACTCACTTGACACTTTAACTTGGGGATTAGTACAGAGAGCTTCTTAACGCTTTAACCAACACTATGGTAAATAAGTACCTCCTAGCTCCTCATAGCACATTATTATCACTAATAAACACATTTCCACTCATTTACTTTTTTAACTTATGTTGTGTTTTTTAATTTTTGAGCATATGAAACAGCCTTGCTTTTGGGTTAACTTTCAAACCCGTTTTAAATTTAAGCAAGTTTTATATGTAAAAAACATAGTAAATTTGATGTTTCTTGCTTGACTCTGGCATACTTGATAGTGAGAATCCAGCTTTTCCCAGCTGATTGACAGTGTTGAACTTGACACTTTACTATGTTTTGATTTTTTAACTCACAATAAAAAAATTACAAATAATAATTTTTTTGCAATTATAATCTACTACTTTTTCTGCTACTCTCCATATAATTTTCATATATTTTTTGATTTTTTTAATTGTAATTTCACATTGATTTAGCACTAAGATGTTATGCTGAACCTAACATCTTTGATGCCTCATAATAACTTCACTTATTCTCTGTTTTAACCTTTATATCTATACTTTGAGTCTCTATTTTGCTTCTATTTACTTTTTTATGTTTTTTTCTTGATAAATAAAACTTTATTTGCATACTTTTCATTTAACTTTTACTTTGCTTTACCTCTGTGTTTCATATCTTTCTTACTATTTTATTTACAAAACTAAACTTTTCTTTAGACAAAATCAAACAAGATTAGCCAACAGCCCAAGTGTCAAGCCTTCAAGGGCTCCAAAGAAACTGCCTCCACTTCCAATTGTGCCAAGAAGCCTGCAAAGGCAAAGTCTCCCACCCCATCTCCTCCCACTCCATCTCCTTCTACTCCCCCCCCTTCCACCCTCATCTTCCACATCCTCTTCACCTTCCCCCAAAACTTCCCCCCAATAAATCTGATGGTGATCTTACTGACCACTCCTTTTATCACTCAGAGGCCAAATCCAAGCCCACCAAGAAGCACTTTACCAAGAAGTCAAAGGCTGCCAAGGAGCCCACCTCTTCTTCTGGTAAGAAAAAGGAGGCATCCAAGCAGGCCTTGAAGAACCCTCCCCCTCCTGATGGCACTTCCCCCCTCCTTCATCTGATCTCCAAGATGAGCTGGAGAATTACTCCAAGAAGTTCAAAGCTTCTGGTCATGTGGCTTGGGATCCACAGGCCATCTACAATATCTGTAATGTGGACAGAGAGTTTAAAGTCCCCAAGCACTTCCCTGGCACTTCCCAATTATGTCCGTAAAGGGCAGCCCTGGCTATGTTGCTGATAACTACATCTTTAAATGTAACAATCAAAAGCGCCAAACCAAGAGAAAGCACTTTGTCTGTGAGGATAAGACTTGCAAGGCCCGGCTAAACACTGAGGGCTGGGAGCAAGTAACTGAAGAGAAGGGGGAGCACTCTTGTGAGCCCCCCAATCATCTTATAACCCGGATGCTGAAGTGGTATCTTGTCCAAGTGATCCCCACCTCTGCCAACCTCCGCGCTTCAGATCTGGCCATCAAGGCCCTTCAACACCTGCAGCCCAGCAATCTTAAGTTGGTGTCCACCCAGGAGCAACTTGTTAAGTTCATCAGCAACAAGAGAACTTCTGCCAATCCCCCCTCCTCACAAGGCCTCAGATGTCCTCTCTGAGCCTACGCTCATCCACAAGCTCAAGCAGCTTCCAAGTGGGGAGCGCTTCCTCCTTCATGATGACGGGCCCGGCAGCAAAGACCGCAGAATCTGCTATGCCACTCAGCAGAACCTGTTGAAGTTAAAAAGGGATTCAACCTTGCTAGTTGATGGTACCTCTGCCACTTGCCCCCAGATGTTCAAACAGCTCTGGATGGTCCATGCCCAGATTGACATCTCAGTGATTCCACCCTCTTTCTCCCTGGGGCCACTGAGGCCATCTACACCCATGCTTTATCCATCCTTTGCCAAGCACTTTACCTCCTTCCTGACAACAACAACAATGCCAAGAAGACCCCCTACACCCGCGCTGACCCTCCTGCTGCTGACAAGGACCAGGCCACCCTGGACTTGGAGGAAAAGGTAAGGCTGGGAGCTCTTGGGCCTGCCATGTGCATTATGGACTTTGAGCCTGCTCAGTTCAATGCATTAAAGCAGCTGTTCAGTGGGGAGGTGCAGGGGTGCCACTTCCACTTCTGCCAAGCAGTTGCTTGGAATGTACAGGCCCATGCTGAGCTAAGTAGGTTGAGCCAGAGGGATACTTTGGACACCTGCAAATTTGTGCTGGCACAATTTAGTTCCTTGGCTTTTTTAAAGCCAGAGCACACTGTGCAGGGGTTTGAGGTTCTCTCAAAGGATCCTTATGTAGTTAAGAACTTGGAGTTTAATCTTTCTCTTGAGTACTTTGAGCCCCAGTGGATTGGGAAGGTCATCACACAGAGGCGAGGCAAGGCCTGTACCAAGGCCAGCCGGAATGTGTACTGGGCGGCAGTGAATGGTGAGTTCAAGACCACCTTGGCGCTAGAGGCTTATCACAAACACCTCAAGGCCAACTTTGGGCTCCACCCAAAATTCAATAGGTTTTTCTCCTTTCTGCAGCACAAGCAGGAGAAAACCATCTCCAAGCTGCGTGACTTGGCAAACTGCGCTCCCCAACAAGCCCACAACCTGTTCCACCCTATTCACCAAGGCCATTCAAAATGCAACCAAGCATAAATACAAGGCCTCAGAGATCAAGCAGCAGCTTGAGCTCATTGCAACTTCCCTCCTAGAAGGGGCCAAAATGAAGAAGGGGAAGAATGGGGAGGAATAAACTTGCTGTCTTGCTTCTATGGTTTTAATTTTTACTTTTTAGTTTTGATCAATTAGCTTTTAGTTTTAATTTTTCTGTTTTTTAATTTAATTAGATAGCACTGATTATTTTATGTATATATGGTAAGTTTGAGATGAATAGTTATAGTTGAAAGTGAATGAAATATCTTAATTTTTGTTAATTTCCTAATAAAACAAAAGAAATTCACATTTATACTTATATGAACTATATCAAATAAATATTAATTTTTTCATATTTTGCATAACTTCTATTTTTTGTTTGTGTTTATTTTTGTCTCATTGGAATTTTAATTTTTATGGTAATCAAAAATATTTATATAATGAAGAGTTTAAATTACATAGTAAAATGAGAAATAGTTGCTTATTTATCCTTATTCTCATTTGTTAAGGTACACTTTTCATTGCATTTTTTGCTTTCTGGAGTCCCTTTAGTATACCATAGCTGTAAGGCTTAATTTTTTATATTAAAGGTTTCAGTACATCAAGATCTGTTAATTAAAAAAGTGACAATTTCCAGTTGTTAATCAGGGAAAAAGTTGAATTCTCACTTTACTATAGTGTCAACTACCAGGGAGTCAAGCACCAGGGAGTCAAACTTACCACAGTTGCCGTGAGATCAATGCCTGTCAATAATAAGGGCCAAAAGTACATCATAACAAATATCAACTATGCCACCAGGTGGTCTGTAGCGCAAGCTACAAAAGAACATAAAGGCAATGATATAAGTCAATTTATTGGGAAAGAGATCATAGCCAAGTTTGGAAAACCCAACCTCCTGATTATAGACAGAGGCGCCAAACTTAAGGCCATTGACACTAATATCTACCTTGCCAAGAACGGAATAAAACATGTCACTGCCAGTCATATCACCCACAAGCAAATGGACAAGTAAAACAAATAAACAGCTCACTAGTGCAAGCCCTCAGTAAGTTATCTGCTAACAATCCAAAAGCCTGGGTCAACATTCCGCCAATAGCACCCATGGTGTGCAGAACACAATTCAATTGTAACACAGGCAAAAGCCTGTAAGAACCTGTCTATGGGCAGAAGCCTGCCCTTGTTAGTACTACCGCAGGACCATGATTACCTATACCTAAAAAGGTTCCAGAAAACAGTGATCCTGACGTACAACATGCCAGAAAAGACCAAGAAGATGTGGAGCAGAAAAGGATCAAAAGAGAGGCAATCTCATTGCAACAGGAAAGATTCCAGGTTGGGGACAAAATCTGGGTTGTCAATCATTACCAACATAAGTTGGATCCAGATTATGTGGACCAGGCATTGTCATATAAGTCAAACCAAAAAACACTTACCTTGTCAAAGGAATTGGTGCAAGAACCAAACTTAAACGTTTGCACCATGACCAACTCCGCCTATGCAAGGCAAGAACAGCCCAACGCAACTCCAGACTCCCTGTTCTCAATGCCAAACTGGATAAGTACTAAGCACACATCCCAACGCTCTCAAGAGAATTCCCAAGGTTCCACCTTCCAGCACCCCAGGGGGAGATGTTACAACATCTTTGATTACTCCCTCTTGGGGAATTAACACCCTGAGCAGTTCACCAAATGTCCCACTTCACAACTCACCAACTAATAATTAGCTTGGTGGCACTCCTATCATTTGCCCATCTATTACAGGGATCAAACAATCCAGATCCTAAAAGAAATGTAACTTGAATAAGCCTTGTGACTAAAAGAGGAACATTAATCAGATAAGTCACATGACCTCCATGACATACATGACATACATGGACAGTATGTGGCTTTCCATGATACTATATATTATCATATGTTCATATCCAATAAATTATTATTCTCTTCTTAATTTCCCCTTTATCTTGTTTATTATACTTCATAAGAAGTATATACTTGACAGTACAAAAAACTATTAAGTAAAATGTAAGTGGAAACGCTTGAATCAACCCCGTGAAATGTGACAGAAATTACAGAGAAATTGTTCAAAACACAGAGCCATGGGTTTTTGGGGCAAGAGGATGACAGGTTTGAACCCAGGTCAGGAGCGTATCATCCAGGGAAAGGTTTTGGCAAAACAGGCCAATCTAGACGCTTAATTGGCTGCAGGTTGAAGCTTGTTTGATTAATGTTTTTCATTGGTTGAACTGAAGGGGGAAAAAGCCTAAAAAATAAGGGGATTTTCAGGAAAAAGTCCTCTCTGATTGGATGAGGTAAGTAAGTTTAATTTATTATAGAGCAGGGAAAACTGGATAGTTTAAGCTTTGAAAATAAGGAAGCCAGAAAAAAACATAGGAAACAGGGTGCTATTTAAGGGGAAACATCCTGAAACACAGGAGAGGGAGTGGATTTCAAGAGTCATAAGCCAGGAAGGATCCCAAGACATAGGAGTAGAACCACCAGGAAGAAATACAAGGCCAAGAGCAGGGCAGCACCAAGTGGGAAGACCAGGGAAGCCAAGCTCATAAGTGTGGACAAGGAGCCCAAGACATGGCAAAAGGAGTTCAAAGCTAAGGGCAAGAAGTCCAAGGCATAATACAAGGAGCTCAAGACCAAGTACAAGGAGCCCAAGACTTGGCAATCTAAATTTGTTCCTCCAAATAGGCTACATTCCAGAAAGTTTATAAGGGGATCTTCCTTCTGATGCAAATAAAAGCCAATCTCAACCCCTATTCTATCTTCTTGTGACAGAACTTCCCTAGTGATAATGATTATGAAGCTGGTTGAGAGGATCAGAAGATGCAGAATGTCAGTCTATTCACTCATGAAAAACTCTTGGCTGGGAAATAAGTAACACAGTACCTATATTATTGATATCTGGCATATTGTTATACTGAAGATTATCATGCAAAACAGCCCCCTAGATGATGAAGCTGCCTTGGTAGCCTATGCATTGCTGTGAAATAAATTTTCTCCTGGTTATCAATAGACAATGATGATTAGGGGGCATGGTGAGTCTCTTTCAGAGTGTTTAGATAATTCACTTTTATCCTTTCCATAGAAAAAGTATCCCTGAAGATGATAACCCCAACCCAGATGGTCCCTGGCTTTGACCCAGGATACACCTTGGTGACCTCAGAGGAGCAGGAGCGCCACACTGTTATTTATATTATTGGTCATCTCTTTGAATGCCCCCTGTATATTGTGAGATATTTTAGTGGGCAGGGGAGTAATCTTGGCTGCACCAGGAAGAATAATTGACATAATATATTCCTGCCCATTTATTTGGCTAAAAGAGACAAAGAAAAGCACAGACAACAGGGAATCAGGAAGGAAACAAAGGACAGTCAGATTCTTAAAATGCCTTTGTGTTTAGCCCTGAGATTTTTGTGTTCAGGTATGGTTAGATGTATCAATTGGGGATGTGGGTGAGGGTAAAGGTTGAGTGTGAGGGGGGTTATTTAGGCAAGAAACATGATAAAGGGTCATTTCCCATAACACTTGCTGCACTATCAATTGCTGTTTACTGCTCTTCTGTCATGGGCGGTGTGGAGGTAAATAGAGCATAGTAATGATGAAGAGATGAGGACTATTGTGGTTGCTTCCCATATCCAACTTATAAACACACTCTAAGAGAGAAGATCAGAGATAGAACTCTGGGTAAACAATCCAGTATGAGCATTTATATCTATTAGTATAACAACCATGTCCTTTGGATACCTGGCTTGTATTATACTGCTAATATTTTAAAGCATAATATCAGCAAGATGACAGTCTGTATGTCCTGGTAAGTATATGAAGCACTGAAACACTGATCCTGGATGATGTCCTCTGTAACTTGATTGCCCTTAATTTGATGGCTCAAATAGACTGAGTAGTTGTCCCCTGTTAACTTTCATATCTCTAGTACAGCCTCCATGATAGGCTTGTATTTCTATCTGCTTACATAATCAGCTGTAGTCTGATAAAATACAGTCCCTCTTGAGGAAACTGTCATAAACACCCCAACGTCAGACTGATTATTTTTACTACTTGCACCATTATAGCATTTTTGAAGACATAATTCTGGCAAGTAACAGCTAGTTTGTATTAGAATATAAATTTTACATCATCACTAGTTGAAGTGAGAAGCTTTCTGGAAACTGCCAAAAATTCTGGATTTCATGGTATATTTTTGAACCCAACCCATTAATCCCCACAGTGATTGAAAAATACTTGCACCAAGATTACAATACCATGCATCCACTCCTGGACCATCCACTTAGAGACCCAAATACCATGGTGACCCAGTTAGTATTTGACCTGAGTGTTTCTGATGACTTGGTTGTTTTTAATAGAGAAATTGTGATAAGATAAGCCTCTGTGTGCTGGGATCCCTTTTTAGAATGTATAGGTTTGCTTTGATAGTTTTTCCACACTTTTGTGCCCCATTGAACTATCTCATGATAGTTGCCTAGGTGAACTCAACGTGTTCATCAATTGCTTGAAAGTCCAGCCTTTGTGTGTTCAAGGCCTTAATCTCCTGAAAAATCTGATTGGTTACAATTTTTGGCCTTTTTTGATGTTGTGCTTGAGTTTGTTTTCTGATAAATGGCAGATACTGATTGAATAAATTCATCTGATGAAACAAGGGTATCATTGATCAAAGGCAGATTGGTTGAAACATCTTTTTTGTACACAAGTTTGATGGTTTTCTGATCAGTGGTGGTCTCTAAGTGCTGTCCAAACAATGAGTTGCCATTTTCACTAGCAGGAACATACAGCTCTTCATTTTTCTGAGTGTAGTTAAAGCCCTGGGTGTATACACCTGCTTTATTCTCCCTTTGCTCTTGATTTTGCCTGTCATAAGTTCTTGATACTGAGTGTCAATAATTGATAAATAACTATCATTTAAAAAATTATTTTAACAATGTAATTAAATCTTAATAAAAAGTGAATATATTATATGTTTTTGTGATTGATATGGGATATTTTATTAAGAATTTACTACTAATATTTGAGTGATCTAATTATGAAGTAATTTTAAAATTTGATACCCCAATTTCCTAAATAAAACTCACTGTATTGGATTTGAATATTTCCCTTTCCTTTTTGGGACTTTCTTTTGATCAAAATAAAGTGAAAATACAACATTTTTTTCTGGGCTTTTTGCTGTTTGTACAACTTTTGTGCACTCTCTATTTGATAATTATTTAGTCTAAATATGCCTTTTCTAAGGAAATAATATACATACTGTTGAGTATATAATTCTGGGAAGTATAATAAACAAGATAAAGAGGAAAATTAAGAAGAGAATGATACTTTATTGGATATGAATATAGGTTAATATATAGTATCATGGAAAGCCACATACTGTAGATTCAGAACCTAAAGGTAAAAATGCAGGATTGTCAAAAAATTTGAGTGAACTCACAAACTTAAGAAATATTTTTCATTCTTTTATATAAAAAAGTAAGTTGTTCTGGGATGAAAATTACTCTATTAAGTTGGTGAGTTCACGCAAAAGAATTTGATAATCCGATATTTTTACCTTTAGGTTCTGGATTTACAGTACTGTTCATGTACATCATGGAGGTCATGGGGCTTATCTGAGTAATGTTCCTCTTAAATCATGAGGCTTATTCAAGTTGTGTTTCTTTTAGGATCTGGATTGTTTGATCCCTGTAATAGATGGTCAAATGATAGTGGTGCCACCAACTTAATGATCAGTTGGTGAGCCATTTGATGACTCCTTTGGTGAACTAATTGGGGTGTTAATTCCCCAAGAGGGAGTAACCAAAGATTTTGCAACATCTCCCCCTGGGGTGCTGGAAGGCAGAGCCTTGGGAATTCTCTTGAGAGTGTTGGGGATACGTTCTTAGTACTGATCCAGTTTGGCGTTGGGAACATGGGAGTCTGGAGTTGTGTTGGGATGTCCTTGCTTTGCACAGGCAGAGTTGATCATAGTACATATGTTTAAGTTTGGTTCTTGCGCCAATTTCTTTGACAAGGTAGGTGTTGTTAGGTTTGACTTCCATGACAATGCCTGGTCCACATAATCTGGATCCAACTTATGTTGGTCATGATTGACAACCCAGATTTTGTCCCCAACCTGGAATCTTTACTGTTGCAATGGGATTGCCTCTCTTTTTATCCTTTTCTGCTCCACATCTTTTTGGTCTTTTTTGGCATGTTGTACATTGGGGTCACTGTTGTCTGGTACCTTCTTGGGTATAGGTAACTGTGGTCCTGCAGAAGTACTAACAAGGGCGGGCTTCTGCTCATAGACAAATTTTTACAGGTGTGAGAGAGGAGGGCTAAACTAACACATTTGGCTCCCATCCCGGTAAAACAAACCACCAGGATGCCGCCCAGTGGAGAACTAGAATGGCCGCTTAAAGGGGGGACCACAGGGAGGTCACAGGAGACAGCTGAGGGAAGTATGCATTCAATCCCATCAGCACCAAACCGGTGAGCAACTAGGGCGTACAGGTAGGGGCAGGAGGAGATATCATAGGGGAATGTAAGGGCACCAAGTCACTCTTCTCCAGGTCAGAGAGGGAGGACATTGACTCCTTGCCCACAGGAACAGGAGAGGCAAAGTCAACATCATCTAAATCCAGGTCTTCACATGTCAAGCTCTTCACCACAGCCTCTCTAGAAAGAAGGAGACTGCTGGGGAGACTCAAGAGGTTGGAAGGATCTTCACCCATGAGCCGAGCAGAAGAGGTGATTTTAGACCACAAGTCTGGCGAGGTCAACATCAAGAGTAACAAAAACAGAGCCAAGAAAAACACAAAAAAAATTGAGGACTGGGAGTATCATGGCTGTGCTCTCCTCAAAATTTGGGGAAGAATGGTGAAGTTTTTGAAATTGTAAGTGTTGCAACTGAACCAATGAGGATTCAGTATTTGGAATTGGGGAAGACAACAGTCCAATAGAAAGGACAGAATAATAAGAATAAGGTATTGTTTATTGTAGATTATTATGATTAATATACCATATGGGGAAAGTCACAAGGCCACAAGGGGGTGGCATAGTGGGAATTTCCATGTAAGGTTTGAGCCAAGGAAAAACTTGTGTGGGGATCAGCAAGTCAAATTAGTAGCGCTCCTAATTAGGATAAAGTTCCTGCCATTTGATATTGCCATTAGATTAATCCATAACATTAGATACGCTAAGGGGCGGCTCATTGAGCGCCCCCTGTGTATTGTAAGATATGTTAGCAGGCAAGTCTGGAAACTTGGTTGCAACACCCCCCTTACCCCCTGCTTGTTGTCAGACACCAAGACCAGAGTCTGCAGAAGATCTGGGAAAGTCCACACAAACAACCTTTGTGTGGGGATGGCACGGCAGGGGCGCAAGCAATCATGGTGAAGCTTCTTGTTGTTTCCTTGGGCATCTTCAAGTTGATAGGTGTGATTGTCATAGACTGCAGCTATTGTGAAGGGCCCTAAGTGGTTGGGTTCTAACTTGGCAGAACTGGGGTTGAGGGTGTAGACTGGATCACCTACAGCGTTCTGGCTTCAAGGTGCTTTTTTCCTCCTTCAATTTTTTTGTGTTTCATCTCCCATGCTTTGGCACGCCACTGGTCTAAGGATGGGGTTGTTACTAGGAGAGGCTTTCTGGGAACTCTGGGCTGTAGCTTTCCCTGTTCAACCCCTGTCAGACTGCCAGGTGTCTCAAAGTCCAGGGTGCTGGGGCTGAACCCTGTGCCCCTGTTGATTCTTGCTTGCAGGATAAGTAGAGCGGTGGGCAGGTGTTCAGTCCATGCGGTGTTAGGATGCTCGTGTGAGAGCTTGGCAATCAGCTGAACCAGTGAGCCATTTAACCATTCCACAAGTCCATTGTCTTGAGGATAGTAGGGGGTTGTAACTATACGTTGGAGTGCGTTCTTGGCACAGTATGCCTTCATGACATGCCCAACAAGTTTGGGGCTGCCATCTGTGATGAGACGTTTGGGTTGTCCAAAGCAGGCCAAAATTTCCTTGCCAATGAAGAAGGTGATGGTGGTGCTGGTGTGGTTAGTTGTTGCCCAGGCCACTGGCCAGCAAGTGAAGTAGTTGATGGCAGTGATAATATACTTCTTCCCCAGTCTGTCTTTGGGGAGTGGCCCCACAATTTCAAGGGCCCACTACTTGAATGGTTCCATGGCCTTGATGCGCAGGACATACTTGAGGGTGCAGGTTTGGACGTATTTTTTTGCACAGCACACATGTTTCAAGGAGATCCAAGATGTCTTGATGCATGCGCGGCCACCAAACCTTTTGTTTCATGATCTTGAAGAGGTTACGCCCTTTAATATGACCCAGGGTTTGGTGGTAGTGCAATATTGTGTCACCTTGTTGCGTGGTGGGAATGTAAGGCGTCTTCTCACCTGTCTGTGCCCAACAGCAGACGTTACCAGCATTGGTGGCAAACTGACTTTTGTTGTCCTTCAACTTGGAGATGGTTACCAAGTTAAGGCCCTTGTAGCAAGTTGCCTCAGGGCGGAGGTAGAGCATGGGCCAATCTGGATCCATTTTATTGTCCCCAGTGATGGACGCTATGTAGAGTTGCAAAAGGGCATCAGCTGTGACAAGTTTCTTCCCAGGTTTGTACTTGATGCGCAACTGGTAAGAGGATAGACACTCAACCCATCCTTCTTGGCGGCGTGTCAAGTGGGACTGTGTGTTGAAGTACTGGAGCAACTTGTGGTTTGTCAGAATACGGGGTGGGAAGGTAGCACCTTCCAGGTAACAGCGCCACTTCTCAATGCAGTGCACAATTGCTGTCAATTCTTTATCATCAATGAGATAGTGTTGTTCTGAGTCAGTAAGTTTCCTGGACTCATATACCATGGGGAGGAAGACACCATTGTCAGTTTCTACCCTTAGCACACCCCCTATGGCCCTGTCAGAGGCATTGGTCTTGAATTTTTACTGATGGTTTCAATTGGGGAGCTGCAGTACTGGTGTTGTTGTGAGCCTTTGCTTCAACATCTCAAAGGCTTGATCTCTGACAGGGGTCCAATGAAAGCGCTTTTTGGTGTTGAGGAGCTCAGTGATAGGTGTAATTAGTTCCCTGCAGTTGGGAATGAACTTGCATATGTAGGCAAACATGCCTAAAAATGTCTGCACCTGGCCCACATCAGTGGGGGGCAGCATGCTAGTGATTGCCTTAATTTTGGCAGGGTTGGGCTTTATTCCTTGGGCAGAAATGGTGTGCCCAAGGAATAACAGCTCCAACTTTAGGAACTTGCATTTGGAGAGTTTAGCTTTTAGCTGGTTTTTTACAAAGGGTGTTGAGGACAGCACAGAGATGTTGGATGTGTGTGGTTTGATCTTGACTGAAGACAATAATGTTGTCAAGGTACACCACCACACATTTCCCAATCAATTCCTTAAATGCTTTGTTCATCAACATGGCAAAAGTGGAAGGGGCGTTGGTCATTCCAAAGTTCTTGACACAACACTCAAATAGGCCCTTAGCGCATGCAGAAGGCAGTTTTTGCCTCATCCCCTGGTGCAATGCGGACCTGGTTGTACCCTGCAGTGAGATCAATTTTGCTAAAGACCTTTGCACCTGCAGGTGTATCAAACATATTGTCAATCAGCGGCAGGGGGTACTTATTCTTAACTGTCACCTCATTTAGGGTGCAGTAGTCTGTGACCAAGAAAAAGGACCTGTCCTTCTTGGCTACAAAGAAGAAAGCCACCCCGTATGGAGAGAGCAAGGGGCAAATGAAGCCCTTATCAAGAACGTCCACAAGGTGCTGGAAGAGGGTCTCATCTAATTTTGGTGTAAGACAATATAATGGTCGTGCTTTAGGTAACAATCCTTGGAGTTGTACAGCGTGCTGGATCTCCTGGGGAGGAGGTAGTTGTTCAAGTGTCTCAATAAACACGTCCTTGTACTCCTCAAGGAGTGCAGCAAGCGCTGGTGGTGGTGAGGGGACAAGGGAGGTACCACAGATGGTTCAGCGCAAATAACTTCAACTGAGCATTGACTAAAGTCTAGTTTCTCCCCCTTGAAATTGTACATGCCTGTCTCTGTTATTCTGACAAATACAGTATCATGAAGTAACTTTTTGTTTCCACAGGGTAGATATTGAACCCCACCCCATTTCTATTGAGAGTGATGATAGAGGTATCCCAGTTAATGTAGGGACAATTGTGCCAAAGCCAGTTGAGGCCAGCAATTACGTCATGGCTGAGCCCGGCCATAATTGGCCCAGAGAGCTTAACCTGGATGTTCCTCATTCTCACAGAGAAGGGTACCGTCTCATGGGTAATTGCAACTCTGCAGGAGTCAGCATCTCATACTGCCTTGAACCTGCTGGGCACCTGGTTCAGTTGTTGGGAGTTGGCAAACGCCTGGTCCACCATAGGGTGGTTGGCCCTGGTATCTACCAGTAATTTGTGGGTGTTTCCACAGAAACAGAAGGGATAAGATAAGCAGGTTACTTTATTTGAGGAGTGGCTTGCTTGTAGTACAGGGTTGTCACTGTGGACTTGGAAGACGTCCAGGGTTTTGACTTCATGGATGTTGTAGTCACAGGGGTTCTTTGCAAGCAAGGATTGAGAGGATGGGTCAGGTGGGGTTGCAGGGCCTCTTGTTGCTACAGCCCCCAGGCTTTTCCCTGATCCTCAATCTGCGCTAGCTGGAGCTCCCCCTTGTGAGGGTGTTTAGTCCCATTATCCTGCTGACAGGGCTGGCAGCAGCCCACTTGATTATGATTATTGCCAGGTGTTGTACGTGGTTGGGATAGAGAGTCACTGGTACGGCAGAAGCCCATTGAGCCTGGTTGTTAGCCTCCACAATGGCCTTGTAGCAGTCATTGATGGAGGTGCAGCAACCTACAAGGACCCACTTTCAGATATGGGGCTTTAACCCATTGATGATGAGAGTGAGTAGCATTGCATTTCTGTTGATCACAGCTTCAGGGGTGGCAGCAAGAGCTTATTGCCAGGCTGCAAGGTACTCAGGAACAGAACCAGTTTGTTTGATTGCTAGAAGAGGAGTCCCCACAACAATGGGAAAGAAGGCTTTGCTGTAGCGGGACTTGGCGGCGTCTTGGAATGCCGCCCAGGTAACGTTGAGTTTTGGCTGACCCATTTGGTGAACCATACAGCGGCAGGCCAGATGAGGCAGCCAGACGCAGTGGCAACCCACATGGGCTCAGGGACCTGACAGATACAGAGGCGGGTTTGGGTAGATTGGAGCCAACTGACAATGTTGGCCCCCTTGACACCCCCACAAAGGATTCTAGCTGAAGGTTGAGCATGCGTTGGGACAGGTCTGACTGGGGCAGGGTGACGCTGGCGTCACGCTGCCTGAGGTAGAGCCAATTGTACTAGCTTGTGAGGACTAGCTGGTCTTGATAAATCACATACTGTCAGGGATGTCCCCCTTGGGGATTGGCAGGAAAGTTTCTTGTTGGGGAGTAGTCATACAGCCCGTACTCTGTTCTTGCTTAGGGGGGATTTTGTTTTAGGTAGGACATCAACCTACCGCTGCTACCACTGTTACAACTGAACCAATGAGGATTCAGTATTTGGAATTGGGGAAGACAACAGTCCAATAGAAAGGACAGAATAATAAGAATAAGGTACTATTTATTGTATAGTATTGTGATTAATATACCATATGGGGAAAGCCACAAGGCCACAAGGGGGTGGCATAGTGGGAAGTTCCATGTAAGATTTGAAGCCAAGGAATAACTTGTGTGGGGATCAGCAAGTTGAATTGGTAGCAGTCCTAATTAGGATAAAGCTCCCACCATTTGATATTGCCATAGAATAATCCATGACATTAGAAATGTCAAGGGGCAGCTCATTGAGTGCCCTCTATGTATTGTAAATATGTTAGCAGGCAAGTCTGGAAACTTGGTTGCAACATAAGCAATAGAATTAAGCTCAGTAGGGGCAACAACAAGCAGGAGAGTAAAAGAAGCAGCAGAATAGGTATGAAGCGCTTGGTTGTGGTCTTGGATGCCTTGGGTAGTGCAAGAACAAAAAGCAGGTTTGAAGACAAGGATTTTAAAGAATAATTTAAAGTAACAATAAATATTCTATTGAAATTTAACTTAAATTTAGGTTCAGATGCTGTTTTTGTGAACAAAAGCAAAAACAGAAGAGAACTATACGCTCAAGCTTCTGCTGAGGGTCCCAGAAGAGTTACCGGGTTTAAACAGGAGGGTATAAGGTAAACTTCAAGGAAAAGACTAAAACTTTAATCTTATAGATAATAGGGATTCAAAACTAAGTTTCAGTACAAATCAAATAATTAAAATCAAGTGCAACAAATCCAAACTTTAATAAAATGGACAATAGATAAGCAGTGGACTGAAAGTCCCATTGCTGTGTAAAAGGGAGTGTGCTGCAAGGGAAGGGGTCACATGACTGTAGGGCTTGAATCTGATTCAGTGGGGGAAAAATTTTGCAGATCAGGGCCAGGGAGACTGGAGGGTTTCATCTTAATTTCCAAGGTACTTCCTGATTGGCTGGAGGGTATTTCAGGGACTTGGAATTCACTTGAGTTTTGGGTGTCAATGTGGCAACACACAACTGGTTGGATCTGATAGTTTTTAAAAGTGGGCAACACCAGGCCAGTAAGTAGTCCAAATCAATTGACGTTTCTTCCCAGGAGGGAACAACCAGAGCCAGGAGGTCTGCAGGTAGGCCAGAACAAATCTCTTGTCAAAAGTATGAGCTAAATCTCCTAGAGAGTTAAGTGGCTTGGCTGTTGTTTTTGGGCCTTTTTTTGGTGCGGCGGGAAAAAACAGTTCAATCCAAGGCCAAAAATGTCAGGAATATTCCTGACATAAATCAAATACTGACTGAAAGGAAAAGTTAGGGAAAGATAGCTGAAACCCCAATTCAAGAGGCAAAATTTGATACAGAATTTTCTCCCTTATTAGGGAAAAATAAAAATAAATTTGAATAAAAACCAGATCTTAGTGGGCGCTGGACTGATTTATCATCCAGGCAGGCGCCTGCTGCCACCGCGCAGATGCCTGCCAGCGCCCAGCCAGCCACCTGCCCAACCGCCAGCTTCCCAGCCGCCAGCCTGGGCCCTGCTGGCCACCCGCTTGCTTGCCCCCCCCGCCAGCATCCCAGCCCCCAGTCAGGCCCCTGCCGCCCACCTGCTCTCTCCCTGGGCCCCAGCCGGCTGCCTGCCACCCACCTGGGTCCCAGGGCCCACCCTGCAAACAATCAGAAATCCCCCTGGAGTACAGCCAATCAAAAAAAACCCTGAAAACAAGGGGATATTCAGAAATCAAAATTTTTCCTCCAAAAGAGGGAGGGAATAATGATTCAGAGTTAAAAATAAGTTTGTCACCAACCAATTGGGTGCTAAGTTACAGACCACATGGGCAAGGTCAAACTCCAACCAAAACAATGTTCTTGAAACCAGAATAGCTTCTTAAAAGGAATTGACTCACATCCCTCACCTAGCACCAGGCCAACATGAAATTATTGGTTCACCTCAAGAACTTCCCAACCAGCTACAGATAGCAGGAGAACAGGAATTTGAACATCTTCCCAAGTCCCAATTGCTATCCCTATCTTCCAAACTTCTGAGATTTCTCATCCCCTGTTTTCCCCTCCCTTTGCAAATCTTTGCATAGGGGAAAGGACTATAAATAAAGGATCCCACCTCAGTAATAGCTTGTGCTATTATTGAGGCTAATACCCTCATTAAAAGTGAAATTCAACTTACAACTTAAGTCAACTTACCAATTAGCCCCAGCCAACCTCCCTCCAATCCAAGGAATATGAACCATCTCATCTTCACAGCTGTGCTCACAGATTGCCTTGGGATTGGAGGCTACCAACAGGGGTCAGAGTTCTTTAGGCCCTCTCCAGATGGGCTAGGTCATGATCCTCACTACAATCCTGGTCAAATGAACTCCTCCCAGACTGGACCCTGGCCTCCCCTGGTGTCTCCACATTCTACACTCTCTATTGCAATGTACACCTCCATGTACTACATATTAACCTACTTTGCTGGGAGCTTTGGGAGATACAAAGTACACATAAAGGTCTTCCACTTATTGATGACCATATATCCCATCATTACCGCCTTGACTGGATTCCAATTTGCCAACCTGCTGCCATATATACTGCAAGTGGTACCCACAGTTTTGGGGTATTACAAAAGGTGGCAGTGAATTTACACCAGCTTTTGCCTGTATTGCAATTGACTCAGGCTCTGCATATCATGAGTGCTTTTGGAAGAATGTCAACCCAGGCTTTTGGATTGTTAGAAGATAACTTACTGAGGGCTTCCACTAGTGAGTTGTTTAGTTGTTCTACTCATCCATTTACTTGTGGGCAATACAGGCTGGTAATAATATGCTTTATTCTGTTTTTGGCAAGGTAGATATTGGTGCCAATGGCTTTGAGTTTGGTGCCTCCATCTGTGATCAGGAGATCAGGTTTTCTGAATTTTCCTATGATCTCTTTCCCAATAAATTGACTTATATCATTGCCTTTATGTTCTTTTGTAGCTTGCGCTACAGACCACCTGGTGGCATAGTTGATAGCTGTTATGATGTACTCTTTGCCCTTGTTATTGACAGGCATTGATCCCTCTATATCCAGTGACCACACCTTGAAGGATTGTGTGATGAATACTGGTACTACTGACTTGTGCAGTGCTTTGGTTCAGGTGTACTTTTCACAGACTTTGCACTGTTCTAATACTTCTTGGATATTATCTAGTATGTTGGGCCACCAGTAGCGTGTCTTGAGATATTCATGCAAGTCCCTGATGCAGGTGTGGCCCAAGTATCTGTGATATCAGAGGATTGTGTCAATCTTTTGTGTTGACAGATTGTAAGGTATAGTGTCACCATTTGGAAGTATCTGGTGTAGCGTGCCATATACATTTTAAACAGGTGTTTGTTCTTGAGGACTTTCTCTTGGATGTCAATTGGGGTGCCAGGTGAGAACTCTTCTTGGAGATTCCCCATGATTAACATGGGCCAATCAGGGTCACTATCAGTGCATAGGATTTTTTGCTGTATAGCCTTGACAGGGCATCTACAGTAAGCATTTCCTTTCCTGGCCTGTATTCAATTTGCATTGGGTACCTCTATATGAGGCTCATCACTTGGCTTGCTTTCTTGACAAGTGTTGTTGTGTTTTGAAGAATATTAACAACTTGTGGTCAGTGAGTACTTTGAACGTTTGGGCCCTCTCCAGATAGCATTGTCATTTCATGAGGCAATGTATAATGGCTACCAACTCTTTATCATATATTGGATATCTTTTTTACCATTGGATAGTTTCCTTAATTTCTACACCACAGGGAGGAAGTCCTTTTCTGCCATTTGGATACAGAGTACTCCTCCTATTGCATAGTCAGATGTATTGGTTTCTAATTCATAGATTCCCTTGCGGTTTGGGTACTAGAGAATAGGGGTGGTAACCATACGTTCTTTTAGTTGACAGAAGTGTTGATCTTGTAGTGGCGTCCACACAAACTTGATTGTTTTGCCTGTAATGGCAGACAGGGGGCTGTTAGGGCACCCCATTCACGGATGAACCTTCTTACATAGGCCACCATTCCTAGGAAAGTGCAAAGTTCACTCTTATTTCTTGGAGCTGGCATCTCAGTTATGGCGCGTATCTTGTCTGGATCTGGTTTGATTATGTCTTTGCTGATAATATGGCCAAGGAATAGAAGTTCTGACAATAAGAAGTCACATTTTGACGGTTTGGCAATGAGTTGGTTTTCTTCAAGGGTGCAGAGGACCAGGCAGACATCTTCTAGTGTTGCTTTAAGGTTGGGCTGTAGATTATGATGTTTTCCAGGTAGATATTGCTTGTTTTCCAATGTGTTCTTTAAAAACCTTGTTCATGAAAGTCACAAAGATAATGGGAGTGTTTGTCATACCAAAATTGAGGACAACACATTCAAAGGACCTGTACTTGGTTCTAAATGCGGTCTTTGGTACGTCTTCAGGCTTTATATCAAATTTGGTGATAGCCTGCTGTCAAATCAATTTTTGTGAAGATTTGGGACCCCCCAGGGCATCAAAAAGGTCATAATTCAGGGGCAGGGGATACCTGCTCCTAATTGTAACCTTGTTGAGTGCTCTGTAGTCTGTGACCAGGAGGGGTCCTCCATTCTTCTTTGCTACAAAGAAGACAGTGGCACCAAAAGGCAATTTTGAAGGTTGAATGAGGCCTTTCTCCAGGGCTTTGTCTAGATAGGCTTTAGGGCATTGTCTTCTTAGGGTGTAAGGCAATAGATTGGGCATGCCTTTGGTACACTTCCTTTGAGGTCAATTTTGTGTTGTATGCCACAGTTGGGTGGTAAGCCTGGTAATGCTTCTTGGAAGACAGAGGGGAACTCACTAGCTAGCTGGTCTTGGATTTAGTCTTTCTCATGTCTAGTTTCCATGTTTTTAAAGTGGATAACTTTGTACATTCAGGTGTTCTAATTAATTTTGCTAGGATCAGTTTCCTCTTCTGTTTCTGTGATTTTCACAAATACATGGTCTCTCATAAGCGTGTCAAGATGAGTTGGGTAAGCATGGTGGTGTACTTTACCTCGCTGAATGGTGAGGGTAGCGCTGTCCCAGTCAATATGAGGTTTGGTCTTTCTCATCCAATCTAAGCCAAGTATGACATCATATTTGGGGATTGTTATGATAGGGCCACTAAGCGTAGTCTGTATGTCTCCAATTTGGGTGCAGAAAAGTTTTGCTTCCTTGGTGACTGGTGTGCTTCTGTTATCTGCCATGATAACTCTCTTGATGTTGCTTTGGGTTGTGGGTAGTTTCATAGAGTTGGCAAATTTCTTGTCAATGAGGGATTGGTCTGCTCCAGTGTCAAATAATGCTGTGCCTTAATATCTGCAAAAACAGAAAGGATAAGTAAGGAGTTTATTTCCAGTTTGGGCAGCAAACAGTAGAGGATTGCTGGAGGGTACTTGTATTATGGTGATTGAATCCACGTCCTGGTCCCTGTAAAAGTCTTGCAATTTGGGGGAGAGCAGCTTGCCTAAGCACTCCCCTGAGCTTTTCCTTCTTTTTGGTATCTTCAGTGCTTACCTGGTTGGCTTGTGCAGTAAAATTACTGTTTCAAGGATGGGTGTTATTGGCTCAGTTATTCTTCTTATTAAGTTGAGGGTCCTTCTTTGCTGTGGTACTCTCCTTTCTTTTATTGATTGCGTTTAGGTCATCAGATTTTGAGCTGCATGTTTTCCCTCTAGGAATACATCTTTGATATTCTGGAAGAAGGTCATGTCAAACAGACATATAATGTGTGTGGAGAGGCCATTGTAGAAGCCCAATTGTGGTCTGGGTTTATCAAAGTTGATGGTGTTGGGTGCACGGTCATGTAGGTCTTTGTATGCAGCAATGTACTCCTCAATTGTTCCTGTCATTTTGAACGTTCTGAGTTCAGTCATGATCACAACGTTGGGGTTCTTCATGGAGAACTTTTTGAGGAAGGCGGTTTTGAACATTTCCAGGTTCTACTTCTGGTTGTGGTGCTGTGCTAGCCACTCACTTACAAAATGTGACGTGGTCCCTGTGAAACAAAGGGCAATTTCACTGACCCAGAGTCTGTGGGGGTATTCTACTTGTTCAAACTTGCTTTTGGTACTATTGATCCAGAGGGAGGCATTTTCCCGTGTAACCCTTCAAAAGCCCCAATTTCTGTGGTAAATAGGCGTTGAAAGACAATACTG
Source organism: Entomophthora muscae (assembly GCA_014839935.2). Taxonomy (NCBI): domain Eukaryota; kingdom Fungi; phylum Entomophthoromycota; class Entomophthoromycetes; order Entomophthorales; family Entomophthoraceae; genus Entomophthora; species Entomophthora muscae. The sequence goes on from QTSX02004350.1 coordinate 255,731, forward strand.
GGTATCTCAGGCATCTGAAGGAGTGTAGGAGTTGTAGGCTGATTTAGAAATCTTCTGGCGTGGAAAAGGTTGTATTGTTTGGTGGGGACAAGGACGTTGTTACAGATGGTGCATCTTGTGGGGATGTCTTGTCCCTCTTTGTAGTCTCTCCAACCTGCAGGAAGGGCCATTTTCTGGTTCTTTTTCTTGGGAGGAATTTTTTCTTATAGTTGTGTAGGTGTGGATAACCTACCCTGTACTACCATTGTCAATTATATACTTCTGGGAAGTATAATAAAATAGATAAAGGGGAAAATTAAGAAGAGAATGATACTTTATTGGATATGAATATAGTATATTATATAGTATCATGGGAAGTCACATGTGTTCATGTACGTCATGATGGTCATGGGGCTTATCTGAGTAATGTTCCTCTTAAGTCACAAGGCTCATTCAAGTTGTGTTCCTTTTAGGATCTGGATGTTTGATCCCCATAATAGATGGTCAAATGATAGTGGTGCCACTGACTTAATGATCAGTTGGTGAGCCATTTGGTGACTCCTTTGGTGAACTACTTGGGGCGTTAATTCCCAAAGAGAGATTAATCAAAGATGTTGCAACAATACTGTAAATTCATAACCTAAATGTAAAAATGTGGGATTGTCAAATCCTTGGTCCAAATTTCAAATCACATTTGCGGGATAGCCTTTTTTAATCAAATTGAATTATTTGTATTTTTATTTGAATATTTCAAATTACAGAAACTCCTGGACACTTTGCAAATTTCAAGTTGAGCTGCATATTTCAAATGGATGTAATGAAATAACTGAAATCAGATTTGAATTGTTTAAATCCATCAAACATTTTCATTAAGTTTACTATGTTTTTTGGAATTGCAGGATTGTCAAATCCAAGAACTGAATTTCAAGTCATAAATGAATGCCACTAGTAAACTCAAATAATAATTGCAGGATTTGGAATCCAAAGTGAATGTACAGCAAGAAACTAGGACAAATCAATTCAAATAAAGAAGCTTCATCTGGATAAAATCAAATGAAAAGTTCAATTTCAATAGTCATGTTTAGACATGAAAATTAATTGAATTTTAAAAGTTTCTAAACCTGGAAATGATATAATATTATACATTTCAAATTACTCATATATCAACCACAAACCCATGTAATTTTATATGAGTCATTCTCCTGACAGCGCAGAATTTTTTTTAAAAGTTTTTTGACCCTCAGTATAGCCAAGGGCCAAAAGACTTTTGAAAATTTTCAAGGAGGAGAGTGGGAAAGAAAATTCTATCAAACAAATAGAATCATCAGTTCACTGCACTATGATTTTAGCTCATTGATTTACACATTTTTACTTGAGGACTTCAATTATTTTTAAACACATTAACTTTCTTTTTTACTTGTTATTGTGACTTATATAAGGGCCTGCGGATGTAACAATCTGTGTTTATGTATTGCTATTAAGGATGCTTGATTAAAGTTGATTTTAGAAAACACCAATAATAAAATAAAATTATATATTACAATCTATTTCTATCAAGTTGCTTTTTCTTTGTTGTGGTGATTGTTCATTTTTTGAAGATAATGTGCTTGCATTTAATTGGATAGTTTCACCTCCAATTGCCTTGACAATAGAAAATCAAGTTGCCTCCCCAAGGCCAGCTGTGGTTGCAGAGGCAACTTGATTTCCTATTGCCAAGGCAACTGGAGGTGAAACTATCCAATTAAATTCAAGCACATTATCAACAACAAATGAACTATCAACACATCAAGGAAAAGACAATGTGATAAGATAGATTGTAATATATAATTTTATTTTATTATTAAGTACAGTAGTTTTAAAAGCTATGACAACAACCAAAAATACTTCAGATTTAAACAAAATGATTTCAGATTTAAGCAAAATCCAACTATCAGGTTAAAATATACACTCTTTTAACAGGGTTTATTGGTTTTAATGGGCAAAATGAGTCAACACAGCAAAGAAGTGCTCACGCGCAAAGCAAAACTATTCGAACTACAATCTAAAATACATTGATTCACAAACAAAATGGTGTGAGTTAACTTTTGGTGTACATATGTTTACTATGTGAATTGATGACAAAATACACCCAAGCAAGGTGAGTCAAAACTCAATCCAAAAACAAAACACAATAGGAACTCACTATGTAAACAAAATCACTCACTCAATGTGTGTAATGGATTGTAATCAAGAATGATACCAAGGTATCTAAAATAAGACACACAATCTGAGTCATAAATTTTAAAAATATTTTGTTGGGTGCTTAATTTGGCATAAAATCTGGTAAAATGGGTGGAAATTATTTTGGGTATTCTAAAATGGGCATTGTAAATCAGAAACAACTAAGTAAGAAATAAAAAATCTATAATTGGGATATTGGGTGGGGAAAACTCTAATTAAATATCCATATTCAGATAAAAGCAAAAAATAAAATTAGGGAGTAACTTAATTGAAATTTATTTAATATTTTATTAAATTTTAAAATGGAAGGAACACAACACCAGAGTACCAATGCACCTGTTGTGCACTGCAGTTGTGGTTGCCCCCACGGGTCAAAGAATAGAGTTAGTGCAACCCAAGTGCCTACTCAAGGAGGAGACAGGAGAGGAGAGTTCTATAGTGACACTACACTGACAAAGCTGGTTCAAGGAGCACAAGCTGCTAGGGTGAAGATCATCAACCCTTTGATCCCCAAGCTGACCTGGAAGCCCACCAAGGTTACCACAACAAAAACGGTTAGAAACAAGGAGGTAGAACTCACTTTGTATGTGTTTGACGTTGTGTACCAGCAAGAGTTGGTCCTATCAGCCATGTTGGAGAGGGTGAAGCCTATACTTGATAATAGCTAGAATCCCTACATCAGTGATGGCAACCAGGAAGAGGACAAGGAGTCTGAGTTTTATCAAACTGATGAGGGACAGCTAGTGCTCAAGAAGGTTGCTGTGTTTTATACCAAGGTGCCCATGCCTTGTGTGCCAGTCATCAATCAGGATCCCAGTTCATCTGAGCCCACTAAGCCCGCCCAGAAGTGCATCCCTGACATCAAATGCATCATCCTGCTTAAGCTAATGTGTGAATTGGGCAATTACAAGGCAGCTGCAGCCCTTGTTGGAGTAGATCCCAAGTATGCCAGAAAGACCTTCAACAAGTTCATTAACACAGGTTGAGTCCTTGCCGCAGAGAAATCCATGCACATTTCTACCATGCTCACCAAGAAGCACAAATGGGCAATCTGCCAGTGGATCACCTGGGACTGCCATCTTGAACTGGAAAATATATAGGCCATTGTTAAATCTACTTTTGGGGTTGAGGCCTCAATTTTCTTTTGCTACCATCTGCTGAAGGGGATGCACTTTTCCTGGAAAAAGCTTGGGGTATCTCCAAACAATTGGAATAGCCCAATCAACATTGAGACCCGTAAAAAATACGCAGAGGCGTACACTGCCCTCAAAGCCAAGGGGACAGTCAAATTTTACTATATTGACAAATCAGCATTTTCCTTGTCTATGTGCAATGCATATGGCTATGTCCCCAAAGGCGCCAATGACAGGATGGCTTGGCATGCTGCAGTCTGTGCCACAGTCTACTCAATGGTGGCTCTCCTCAGTCCAAAAGGGGTTGAGCTTTACCAAATGATACTAGGCTTCTACAATAGCCAGACCTTCCTATCATTTCTCTGATTGGTCCAGGAGCACCTGAGGCGCACAAGCCTGGGCTTCACCAACATCATTGTGTTAGACAATGTTGGTCTTCATAAGGTGGCTGACATTCTCAAGGAATTCCCAATGATTGACACCAGCATTGCTGTGGGCCCCCAGCAATTGGCCACAGAAAATTTGCGCCTTCTCTTCCTCCCTGTCTATTTGCCCTTACTAAATCCCATTGAGGAAGTCTTTGGGTGGCTCAAGTGATTTGTCAAGCAAGGAACCCCAACTGGGACCAAAGACCTGTTTAATTTGCTGCAGGCTGGGATCCACACCCTCCCAGCTGAGACTGTGGCCAAATTCTATGGCCACGCTGATTTGTTCATCTCTGCATGCCTTGCCAAACAGCCAATCAATTAAAGGCTTAGCTTGTCCAAATTTTTTATATTCTCAAATTATTATTCAAGATTTATTAATTATATTTTTATATTTAGATGTTTCCAAGCCTTCAATCACATTCACCAGGACCATCAATGAAGGTTAGTAATTTATTTATAATTGTTTTTTATTGTGGCATCTAAGGGTATCCCAAACGCTTGATACTGGATTACGCAAACGCATTAATATCACTTTTGAAAAATAAATATAAAAATCAAATTAAAAAAGTTAAATGTAAAGTGTACAAATTAGAAGTAGATTTTATTGACATATATTATTATGCTTTTATTACAGCCTTCTCTGGAGTATGTTTTGCAAATCTTGTTTGCTAAAATAAGAATTAAAAATTTTATTATAATAAAAATAATATAAATTGTAATGAAATTTATTGGAAGAGAGAATTTATTAAGAGCGCCTGTAGTGAGTTCTTCTGTATGTACCCACCCCACAATGGAGGTAGTGCACAACTTCCACTGCCACACTGTGGACGGTGGATACACCCTTATTAAAATACTCCTGCCTGCTGGTGAAAGGCAGAATGATTAGGTGGGAGTGAAGCAGCAGCTTCTCAGGCAGGGCTGCAAACCCGTATATCCCAGCCAGGACCAGGGCGTCCTGGATAACGTGGTCAACCAAGTTGTAACCTGGGGGGACCTTCTTCCTGTCCAGGGAGAGCCTGGCCTTGTCAATTCTTAGGAGGATGTCAGGGACCCACTTGGAAGAGAATAAACTCCCTAGCTGATAGGCCAAAGCCCCTACATTCAAACCTGCTATTACCAAGCCAATAGAAACCGTGACCATTGCAAGATGTCCAAGGTGTCCTAGGTAAGCAAATCTTCCGAACATAGAACTGAAATTTCCAAGTAGATAGTAACCCACCAAATACGGCAAGAGGTAAAAGGAGGCGTAAGGTCTAACCAGAGTAGGTTCAGTAGGTGGTGTAGTAAACAAACAGCCATAGTGGAATTTATGTCCCCAATGTCCAGAAGGATATTTGAACCATCCATGGGCAAGGGATTCCTTCTGGTGGGCGTCATCTGGGGAGGATTTGTACCAGTCAGTTGTAGGAGTTGGATTTTCCAAGGCCAACACCACTGGCAAGAAGTAAACTAGAAACCAGGATAGGAATAGAATTCCTCTCATGGCTTCAAAAATGTGTTTTATCAGAAAATGGAGGAGTAGCAAGGAGTGGAATAATCTTTATTGTTGGAACATTTGAATTGAAGAAAGGTTTAGAGCTTATATAGCTTGAAAATAATGGCTAAGTATTTGAGAGGAGTCTGGGAAATGAGATGATTTACCTGAGTTAATCATTTTAAATTCACCTGTTTTAAGTGCATCTTAAATAATTGCTTAATTATTCTCAAACTAGCCTGGTGTAAGTAGAGAATCCAGAAAGATCTCACAATGTTCATGCTAATCAAGCAGTATACAAGCAGAAGATTAAATAGTGAAGAGTACAGAGCTTGCACTAAAGGCAGAGAGAGTGGGTCACCGGTCGGTTGGAAAGCTAGGCGCAGCCAATCAGGAGCAAGGCGGTAAGTGACGTTTACAAACTTATTATTAACATTTTCAAATTCAAAAGGCGTTTCAAAAGCAAAACCTGATTGAATTACAAGGTAAAAAAAGGTAAATCAAAGGTTTGTGTTGATCCAGAACTAACAATACATTCATTAGAAGCGTCCTGAGTTTGAATCCAGTTCCCCAAGGTTTCCAAATGCCAAGTATTATTGTTAAGACTGTTGTGTTGTGTTTTTGACTGGGTGTCTTCAAAATCTTTATTCTGGTGTTGGTTTGAAGCTCTGTTTTTCCCAAGGCTGTCAATAAGAGTCAGGTAGTCAGGGAAAGAATCCCTGACAGAGGACTCTGTCAAGATCCTCCGCGCTGGCGCCCATTCCAAAGTAGAAGAGATACTCCAGGTAACCCATCAGATGGAGCCTTTGCCCAGCAAAGGCTTCTGTAAACTTGAACAATTTATTAAAAACTGCACTGATCTTCTTTTCATGCTTTGTCTTTGTGAAGGTCAGCTCCATTGCTTGCGGGACCCCTGTCTTGTTGGCACTCCATACCAGCCCAAAGTCTGCCAGGAGGATTTTGGTTTTCTTGACAGCTGTTGTGTCTGCAACAGTTAATTTTCCCACCGCGCGCCCAAAGCTGTCCAGCAAGTAAGAGAGTGTGTGCTCCAAGGGGTAGCAGAAGCAAGCAGCCGCATGGGCCTGGCCCATCTCTGGTACATTCTTGAATGGGAGCATTGCCAGGACGTCCCAAAAAGCTCAATGGAGTTTACTGTGTAAACTCCATTGAGGACCACCAGGTCAATGCAGACCAATTTGGCATCCTTGTAGGCAGTAACTGCCCACTCAGATGTCCCCTTGGCATGAGTAAGTTCAGCCAATGCCTCCTGCAACATCAGAAAGGACCCGTGGACCCTGTCTTTGAGCTCCTGTAAGACAGGGGGGACAGATGAGCTGTTTGGCCATGTGAGTGGCAAAATTCAAATAGAAGGTGGGCGGGACAAAAGGAACCAGGACCTGGCTGAGTTCACCATCAATGTTTTCTAAAAAAAGGTAAGTATTTTAGAATTTTTATTAATTATAATTTTTATGTACCTTTGCAGGTTTCCTCTTTGCAGGCAGCTTCAGCAGGCTTTGCCATTCTTGGCGCAAGTAATTGTGCTGGCAATTCAGTGTCCTCTTTCCTGGCGCGCTTTGCTGGCTTGAGATGTGCATACATCTTAAGGTTGTATATCCAGACAGACAGCACAGAGAGGGCAAAGGTCTTGAATTGAAGGCCTTCCACAACAGTCTTCTGGACATTTAAAAGGCATTCAATTGTTGTTTTGGGGGTGTCTGGCATCTTGACCATAAGTGCTTTGACAGACACCTTGTCAATTTTTCCCCTGTAAGGACATCAGCCTTGACTTTTGCCTTGACCTTGCAGTCAATGTCTTTATTTTTGGTAATTGCCAAGTCAGGATCCTTCAAAAGCTTCTCCAATTCTCCCATTGATTTTTTACTAGCCTTTTCATATGTTTTTATAGCTTTTGCCCCAGTAAAATCTGTATTATTCTGATACTGTTGCCTCTTTGTTTATTCCTTTTTTTTCTCATTTACTACATTATCCCATCTTTTTACCCATTGTGTATATGTTTTACACTCATCTCAATATGTGTTGTTTGCTTTGTGTTGGCATTTTTTCCTTAATTGCCATATTATTTTTGGCGCTTTGCACAGCCCCTTGTGAAAATATTAACAACAATTTGGTGATCAGCTAAATTTGAATTAGAAAATTATAGGTTAACTGTTTTTAGATAAAGTTGTTACTGATCCAAATTCAAAACCTTAATGATAAACTTTAAGCCAATCAGGAGCCAAGTGATAAAGTGATTGTTGTGACATAAAGGGTCATTCAATAATTCTTTGATGCATGTGTGCTAATTAATATGATTGGCTGGATCTTTTGCCATTGTGCGCTATTGCTGCTGTGGCAAGTTGTTTGTGGACTAGTGCCCAATCAGCTAATGGGTTAGCACTAGTCCACCAATAACTTGCCACAGCAGCAATAGCACACAATGGCAAAAGATCCAGCCAATCATATTAATTAGCGCACATGCATCAAAGAATTATTGAATGACCCTTTATATCACAACAATCACTTTATCACTTGGCTCCTGATTGGCTTAAAGTTTATCATTAAGGTTTTGAATTTGGATCAGTAACAACTTTATCTAAACACAATAAACCTATAATTTTCTAATTCAAATTTAGCTGATCACCAAATTGTTGTTAATATTTTCACATTGGGCTGTGTTTGGGTACTAAAAATAACTGTGTTCTGGATCTAGATACACAGCATAGTATATATAGGATTTTATAGAAATAAGCTGAACATAAAAAATAAAACCAACTATAAACAAAGAGAACATGAACAATTGAAATTCAAAATAAAGATAATATAAATAGAAAATGTTTGGTAACAGGGGGTTTATTGGGGCAGGGAAGAGTGATGCCTAGTAGGCAGAATAGCGCGAGAAGGAAGACATAGAGGAAGTTCTGGCCTGGGGGGTCTGGGATTGGGTGGGTGGGGCTAGAAGGTGGGGGTGGGGGCAGGGGTGGAGGCAGGAGGATTTCATGTGATGGCTTCCATATAACGCTTTTCATATTCCTCGTCTGTCATTGGCTGGATGGGCTGGTAGATGGTAGTGGCACAAGGTGGTAGGCGCTTGTCCTTCCGTGATTGATTGCCCATGTTCACATGGAAGACAATTTTGGTAAACAAGTCAGCCATCATTTGGCGGCCAAAGAGAGAATTGTGGTCAAGGACCCCAAGATAAAGGTTGTTGAAAGCCTGAGGGTGGCGCTCCTGTAGTGTGGATCCAATGTTAAAGAAGACAAAATCAGCCAGATGGATGTCTGCGTGGCCAGCTGGGTACATGTAGGCCTGATGCCCGTGTTGCTTGATGGCCTCAAGGGCGGTGGAGCTACCCTCCATCTGGTGGCTCAAGAAACCCCAATGCTTTGAATTTGAGCCATCCCAGGAGTCAAGTAATCCACCAAGGATGTGGCTGTACTTGTAGACATTGGTGAAATCTGGGTTTGTCCAATAGTAGATAAAACCCTTGGCTGAAACAGCCAGGAATGCACCAATGAATGTCCCCTTCTTGACCTTCTTCCTCCCTTTTTGGGTGGTGGCTCTTCCTTGTGTGCCAAAATTGTCAAAAGCTATGGATAGCTTATAGTAAGAGATGAAAATGATGTCATATGACAAACTTGTCAGGCATTGGACCAGGGTTGACTCAATTTCAATATCCTACAGGGAATCCTCAGCGTCATCCCATTGGTTGCCGGCAAAATTGGTAATAACCTGTATGGAAGCCACCTTTCCGTGCATCCAGAGCTGCACCATGCGCTTGGAGACCCATATATTATGGTGTGCAAGCTGTTTGCAGACCTGGGTTAGGGGAAGCTTGGGGTCCTGCTGGAGGAGGTCAAGCATTATTGGGTATGCCTCATTGATTTGGGACTTGGGGGCCTTCTTGGCTGTCCCAATCAGATTCTCCTTATTCATTAAGATATTGAATTCCCGCATTATTGTGGCTCAGGTGAATTGCAACTGGGCGGCAATCTGGTCACATGAAAGACCCTGTAGGTTTAGTGCCACAATTTCCTGGAAAATTTGGGTGGTGATGATTTGTTACTTGGGGCGCTGGGCTGCGGGAGCTGAAGCCTGATTGGCTGAGGGGGGGAAGGTTGGCTGGTGGCAGGAAGTTGTTCCAAATCAAGGTTGCCATCCTGATTGGTTGGTTGATGGGCAGCTTGTGTGGGGGTGGGTACGGGAGCAGGGGCAGAGCTAGACGCTAAGTGACTCTCAAAAAAGTCAAAGCCATATGGGTCAGTGGTCAGGTACAGGTCAGCTTCCTTGTTACCTGCCTCAAAGGTTTGGGTGTAAACAGGTGCCTCCACTCCCTGAGCCTTACCTTCATTGAAGCTGGCTTGGCTGCTGCTGGCTTGGCTGCTTGTGCCGTTGAATATGTTGCTAGTAAAAATTATTGTAAAAAACCTAGGATAAAATCACTAAAAGTAGAAATTTTAAAATTTAATGGTTTATTTTTATTGTAATCTTGAGTCCACATTTGGAAGGTTCTCAAAACCATTTCATACAAATCAGGAGCCATGAAAATGAATAAAATGCCTCTGTTCCTAAATTGGATAGCTGTTGATTGGCTGTTAAACTATCAACTTCTATTTTAGGCTGCTCATACTACAAATCTTGTGTGACTTCATTTTTTTTGTGAAATCTCACTTCTATATTGCTCTAATTTTGTTTCATTTTAGTCCTTCTGTTGGGGCTTGTATGAATCCTGATTAAGTTATAATATAATCTGGAACAACATCCATCCATTCCACTTGTTGTGTCAGTTTATTTTGTTTGTGGTTTGAACTACACCACTTGATGTTTGATATAATTTTGTATAATGGACTAGTGAAGTTTTGTTTTTTGTTTGAACTACACCACTTGATGTTTGATATAATTTTGTATAATGGACTAGTGAAATTTTGTTTTTTGTTTGACAGTTCATTTATTAACTGAATTTTTTTAAATTAATTGAATCCTGAATCTTGCGCGACTTGAATTTTGTTCAAATCTGAAATCATTCTGTTTAAATCTGAGGTATTTTTGGTTGTTGCCATAGCTTTTAAAATTACTTTATGTTAAGTTGATGAATAGTAGGATATCAATTTTAACTGTCCTAAAATGGAATCAAATGATTTTTGAGAATGCCTGTGATTTCTAAAAGAATTAGAACAAACCCACTCTAGATCCTTTGACTTCCTGTTTGAGATTCCCATAAATTAAATTTATTTCAAATTCACCTCAATTATGATTTGAATTTTAGTTCTTGTATTTGACAATCCCACAATTTCATATTTGTTAATTTTTTCATGTTGTCTATGATTTGTTAGACTTACAAGAGATCTCAAATTGTACATTAAAATCCTGCATTTCTGATTCATGTGATAAGGAGCGCCTTTTGGGAAAGCTTCAAATATGGAATTAAGGAAGAAGAGAAGTATATTTTATTGGATAATACTTTAGACTTATATAGACTTGGCTGTGGCGGGGATTTAGTTGGATCAAACCTAGGGGTTGGTCATGTGCTAGATGGGTTCAAGCCTTTGGATACTTGGACGGTCAGGTGATATTGCTTGGTTACCATTCTTGGTATGTTGAATGGTATATTGGAAGGGGACTAAATTGGGCAATGGCTGGATGTTAAGTAGGTTGGCGGTAGCCAGAATGCTTGTACATCCAGACCCTTGATACACACACCCTTAAGGGATTACTCTGGTGCATCAGGAGGGGGCTTTGTCTTAACAGCTGCCACCTGATGCTCCTGGAGCTGTTTGCTAGTTGGAACCAGTCTGGTTGAGTGCTCTCCTTCACTGAGGCGGAGACGGGTTCTGTGGTATTTCTTGATAATTGGGTTCTTGGCACTTTGGAATTTTACTAGTTAAGTGTTGTGCTCTGGTCTGTATTTGATGACTCTTCCTGGTCCCCTGTGTACTGAGTCTAGTTTCTTTCTGTTGCCAGCTAGAATCCAGACAGGGGAGTTGATGGGAAGTGGTTCCTCTGTGGATGTTACCTTTTGTGTCTTGAGCCTCTTCATTTCAGCTATTTTATCTTTGAGGCAGATGTGTTGTAGGTTTGGTGCTTGCTCTACTGTGGGAGGTTTCCCCGGGGGGATCTTTATGTAGGGCTGTTTGTTGTGGGTGATTATTTCCAGTTTGTACCTGTAGGTTAGCTCAAACAGTGAATAGCCTGTCCCTTGGTTGGTGCAGACTCAGGATACTAATAATGCATGTTTCACATATAGTGGCCATGTGTCTTTGGCTTTGTCATTCATTATTTTTTCTAGGGTCCTAATAAGGCTGCTGTTTAGGTGTTCCACTCTACTGTTGGCCTGTATAGAGAGGCTATGTAATGTTTAATGTTTTTGGATTTCAAGTTGTCATTAACTATGTGACCTGATAACTCTGTTGCTCCATCAGTTATGATGTAGTCTGGAGTGCCATAGTTGGCTATGATTGATTTGTTAATGAAACAGTTGATGGTTTCTGCTTTGTGGTCCTTTGTTGCCCAGCAGATGGGCCAGCGTGTGGAAAAGTCAATAGCTATAATTAAGAAACATTGGTTTGTCTTTGTTTCTGGGAAGGGCCCCACTACGTCTAGCCCCCAAACCTTGAATGGTTCAGGGTCTGGTACTGGGTTGACTGTTGGCTGAGGAGCCTTTGTACTGTTGTATTTCTTGTACACTGTGCACTTTTTCAGAACATCAACTATATCCTGTTTGAGGTTGGGCCACCATACTATCTCTTTTAGTATGAGGTATAGGTTGTTAGCCTTTGTATGGCCTAGCAGGCGGTGATGTCTTAGTATAGTGTCAACTCTTTGTTCAAGTGGGATTTACAGGATATGTTTGTCATTAATAATTTGGTTTACTGTGCCATTTGATACATGGAAGTACTTTTTGTTTCTTACTAATGTATTGTGGGTCAGTTGATGTGTTGAGGGGTCTTTCCCTTTGGTTTTATACTCATTGTTGTACAGGTTTGGCCAGTCAGGGTCCAGGTGGTCAGGGTGATCCTCTCTAGGCTGACATAGTCTAGAGAGAGCATTGGCCATGACTAGCTCTGCCCCCTTTTTGTACTGGATGTCCAGGTTAATCTGTTCCAGCAAGGACATCTATTTGGCTTGCCGCCGTGCAAGTGCATTCTGAGTTTTGAAATAGATTAAAGATTTATGGTCAGTTAGTACTTGGATGTTTAAATGTCCTTCCAGATAACATCTCCATTTCTTGCAAGTGTGGTATATTGCTAGCAATTACTTATCGTGTATTGGGTATCTCTGCTCAGTATTGGTTAGTTTTTTGCTTTTGTAACATACTGGCAGGAAGTCTTGCTGCCCTGGATGGCAGATGCGCAGGACTGCACCAATGGCGGTGTTGCTGGCATCTGACTTGAGCTTGTAGCACCCGTTATTGTTAGGGTATTGCAAGATTGGTGCTTCAATCAGAGCTTGTTTTAATAAATGGAAATTCTTGTCACATTCTGGTGTCCAGATGAATTTCTTTTTGGCATTACCCTTGGTTAAGTCATTGATTGGTGCGGTTAGTTTTCCACAGTCTTTGATGTATTTCCTTAGGTAAGCTACCATACCAAGAAAGAATCTAACTTGTTTAACAGAGGTGGGGTGTTGCATGTTGTTTATGGCTTTAATCTTGTCTGGATCTGCTTTGATGCCACCTTCAGAGACAATGTGGCCCAAGAACAGGAGTTCCTTTTCCATAAATTGGCACTTACTTGGTTTTGTGTAAAGTTTGTACTTTGCAAGCCAATTGAGTGTCTTGCGGACATGCATGAGGTGTTCCTCTTTTGTTTTTGAGAATATGATGATATTTTCAAGGTAGCATAATGTATTTGAGAGACCGCTTAGTGCTTGATTCATCATGGTGACAAACGTTGCGGGAGCGTTGGTCATCCCAAAGTTCATTACTCTACATTTGAAGGATCCAAATTGTATACAGAACGTAGTTTTTGGTATGTCTTTTTCTTTTACTTCAACTTGGTTGTACCCTGAGGTGAGGTCAATTTTGGAGAAGAATTTGGCACCTGAGAGTCTTTCAAACAGATCCTCTATAAGTGGAAGAGGGTATTTATTCTTTACTGATTTTGCATTTAGTGCTCTGTAGTTGGTTACTAGACGCTGAGTGCCTTCCTTTTTCTTTATAAAGAATACTTCTGCCCTCCATGGGGATTCAGACAGGCGGATGAAGCCTTTTGCTAGATTGTCCTCAATGTGTGTTTTGAGGGTTTTGGTCTCTATGGGAGAGAGTGTGTAAAGGGGTGCAGGTTTAGGCATGGCTTTGCATAAGTCAATGCCATATTTGACCTCCCGTTCAGGGGGTAGCTTGGTAAGTTCTTCTTTGAATACATGAGTGTATTCATTTAGGAGTGCTGCAAGTTCTGGGCATTGGATTTTGGTTGTTTGTATGTTATTGAACTCAGTGTACCTCATTATGTGGAGGGTGTCATCTTTGGTTAGATGTTCTGAGTCATCTTGGTTTATGACCTGGACAAATACTGTGTCTCTCAGGATGAGGTCATTGGGTTCTTTGAGGATGTTAAAATTGACTCTGTTGCATTTGATGGTCATGGTTTTTGTTTTCCAACATACGCTGGGATTCACTTGGGTGAACCAGTCCATGCTTGCTACAATCTCATAGTTTATGTTGTTCATGAAAAGTCCTTTGATGGACGTTTGTATGCCTTGGAGATCAATTCTGAAATGAGTTGTTTTGCCTTTGAGTAGAACTTTTGATTTATCTGCCATTCTGGTGTATTTGAAGTTGGATTTGGCAACTGGTATTTTGTACTTGGTTACAAAAGGTTTTCTAACCATAGTGTGCTGTTCACCAGAGTTGAATAAAATTTTATATGTATGTGATTTATAAATGCATGGGTAGACAAGAAGTTGTGAGCAATCTTTAATTTTTACGTTCATAAAAATGGAGGACTACGGGACACGGGGAATGCAAGTAGCAAAGTTTGTGCCTTGGTACAATTTCTTGTCAAGCTGGGGGGGAGACAGGGGCACTTAAGCCTGTTCCCCCTCCTCTTTTCCCTGTTCCTCTGTTTTGAGACCTTTGAGGTCAGAGAATGTGGGTTCAGATTCATAGCAGGTTACTACTTCAGCATTATTAACTTTGGTGGTGCCCTCTTTCTTGGGACGAGAGCAGTTTGCGCTTTGGCTACAATTGCCATTGTTGCAATTGGAGTTGCTGTTGCTATAGTTGGTATTTTGGCATTTATTACCATTGGAGTTTTCTCTGCCATTGCCGTTTGCAGAGCAATTGCCGTTGTGTGCAGCATATTCCATGTTTGCGCAAATTTTCAGCATGCTTGGCTTCTGCAATGAGCGCGGGCATGGAGGTATTTGCCTCTGGGCAGATGAGGGCAGCAACAGATGGTTTTATTCTGTTGATGAATGAGGCTCTGGTATGTACGTTATCAGCTTGTGCTGGATTTTGGATCTTGCAATGTATTTCCTCAAATTTGTTGGCGTAAGCTGTGATAGTGGTCTTCTGAGGAAGATCACTGAGCTGTATTATAATGTCTTGGAGGGATTTGGTGACAAAGAAGTTGTGGGTGATGTCTGCTTTGAACTCTTCCTAGTTTTCAAGCTGGTTTTCAGTTTTTGAGCCAACCCAGGTGGCAAACCAGTTAGCTGCAGCCTTGTACAGGTGCTTGCTGGCTTCCTGGACCCATTTTTTGTGGGGGATGCGGCTGGCGCGGAGTTTAGCGGCTGAGTGGTCTAGCCATTTGATGATTATTTCTTTGTTTTTACCAAAGAACTTGTTGATACCAATGTGTTTGGTGTTGGTAACTTCACCTGTGATAGGTGGTATTGCATTTGTTTGTGGTTGAAGAGAGTGACTGTATTGAGTAATCTTGGTGCATGCTTTGGGCATGACCAGACCTTCAAATACAGTGCATCCACTAGGTATATCTTCGTCAATGTTGTGGGCGCAAAAGTATGTTTTCCAGGTATCCTGGGATGTGGCCTGGTTGAGTATGTGAGCAAAGGTGGGCGGGTTTTGGTCAGTCATTTTCTCTTTCATGGGCATGGTCAAAAAACTGTAGCTGCTACCAGTGATAAAGAGCGCCTTTTAGGAAAGCTTCAAATATGGAATTAAGGAAGAAGAGAAGTATATTTTATTGGATAATACTTTAGACTTATATAGACTTGGCTGTGGCGGGGATTTAGTTGGATCAAACCTAGGGGTTGGTCATTGTCACGGCCCATACTAGAGTCCGGCTGGACTCCCACAGGGGAGGCAGGCCGGGCCTGAAAGGCCATGTACACAATAGGCGCTATGCGGACCAGGTAGTTCAGAGCAGAGGCTAGGGGGCGCCAACTCTCAGTATGAGGCACAACTTGGTCGGCCAGCCCCAATACTATTATGTAGACAAACCTCAGTGTACTCAAGTCTTGGGCGGGAGGCGCGTCAGGGTGAGGAGGAGCAGTTGGTATATCCTTCATTACTGGTGGTAGATCCAGGTGATGGGGATGGAAGTACTCCAGGTCAAGGGCGCGGGGCAGTTTGACAAGGACAACAGGAGTATGGCCAGGAGGATATGGGTATGCAAGCTTGTATTGAGTAGTGGATTCACAAATAGATGCAAAGAGAATAATTAAACTTGAGCAAAAATAGACAATTCCTGCAATAAGATAATAATTTCTAGGCATAAACTTGCTTTATTAAGATGTCAACAGTGAGGAGGGCTTCTCCCCCCTCACTACTTATACTTACTGATGCTTTTATGGCCTTTTGTGCCACCAGAGAACTGATGGCATCATTTAGAGGTGGATTTGTGATTTTACCTGGAATTTGCATGTTTGGCCAAGAGGGTGAGCTCTCATTGGCTGCTATAACATGAACCCTTTGAATTTTGCAGTATGGCAAGTTGCTACAGTTATTTTTAGCTCCTGCGATGAATCAATTGCCTGATTGCCTGATCAAACGGTTGCGCTCCTGATGTGCTATTTCCCGATAGGTAGGTGGCCCAGAATTGTTAACAGGCTTGATGCCAGGGATTTGAGGATTGTTTGCCTCTCAAATCCCAGGCCATTTGTTAGTTGAAAGAGGGAGAATTTTGCCCTGTAAAGTGCTTTGTGGGGGCTTCCAAGCTGCATGTTTAATCACCTCTAAAGAGACCAGCTGACTGTCCAGGGCACTCTGGGACCTGACAGTCATGTGCTATATGGGTTTGAGCCACTGGATACTTGGACAGTCAGGTGATATTTCTTGGTTACCATTCTTGGTATGTTGAACAGTATATTGAAAGGGGACTAAATTGGGCAATGGCTGGATGTTAAGTAGGTTGGCGTTAGCCGGAATGCTTGTACATCCAGACCCTTGACACATGTATTCTGCATTTGTTTGATATCTTTTATCTTTAGTTAGTTGAGTTATCTGCTCAAGGGATTCAAAATTTGCCAATTTAAATAAATTAAAAAAGTCAAATTAAATGGTTGATTTTATTAAATATTTTACTTTTCACTCAGCTGAGTTGCCTGCAAATGTGATTTGAAAATTGAACCAAGGATTTGAAAATCCTGCATTTTTACGTTTAGGTTCTGAATTTACATTATGGAGGTTTTAGAATATGGAATATCTTTATGTGAGTTTGATTTTTTCTATCTTTCATGTGCTTATCATCAACTTTGAGTATGGCTATGTTTTTACTGGTGCTTGATGTGTTTTGTATGTTGCATTCAAATTACTAACACTTTTTTCCTCATGTTCTCATCAGAAAAAAACTCATGCCAGTTATATTTTGTTTTATGCACAACTTCAGTTTTCTTTAATCCAACTTTGATGTATTCATCTCAACATCTGTGAAATTACCATAGTAAAATTGATTGTCATGGCCGGGCATGGTATCAGGCTTGTCTGCAAACAGGGACAAAGGGCAAGCCTGGAACGTCCAGTACACAACTGGGGCAATCCTCAACACATAGTTCACAGCAAAGACCCAGGATTGCCAAGCACCCATATGGGGAATCACTTGTTCAGTGAAACCCAATAGGGTTACATAGGCAAACCCAAGCTTACTGTAATTGTAAGGGAGATAGAGATAATCCTCAATAGGCGGGCTCATCTGGTTGACAAGCTGGCTGGCACGGAGGAAACTTTGGCGCAAGAGAGGAAGGCAGGCAGGGCCTATGATTTGATCAAAAGCCCTGGAAGGAGGGGGGAAACTGGTTCTTTCTGAGCAAGGGAAATTGTATCTTGCCTGATGCTCCTTTGGACCAGTCAGGTCTGGGGTTTTTCTCTGCAGGAGAAGAACAGCAAGGTTAATGTGGTAAAAGTATAATAAAGTCCTGCAATTTCCCAATGGTCAAATGGCATAAACTGAAATTGTTTATTAGTTAAAGATTTCAAAAAGGGAAGGGTTTACAGTGTTACCAGCTATATACTGCTAGGAAACTGCAATTGTACTTACTTTTAACTCCATATTGACTGTTGAAGGGTTATTATTAAGCTGGGTCCTAATGGTAGGCCCTGATTTTTCAGTTAAGGGGATCAATTCACTATTTTTTGTCCTGGGGAAGCTGGCAGGAAATTTTGGGGTCATTTGGCAAACCAAGTCCCAATTCCTTAGTCTCAGAGAGGGTGGGCCAATTAAAAAACTTTTTGCTTGGTGTTGGAACAATTTACAATTATCCCCAGGTTTGGCTCTTGCCAGGGTTCAACTCCCCACTTAGAATTGAAGTTATCTATAGGTCATTCAATGCGGTCAACAACACAATCAATTGGTTGCGCAATTGCTTGATTGTGGGAAACAAATCTATGTAACATAAGGATATGTCTGACCCATTCTGGGCCCTGACATTCATTAAACATGTTTTTGCTTTCAATCACCTGATCCTAAAAGACTTTTTAAGTTTTTAAAGTAGGCTTTAAATCTATTGGGATGAACAAAATCAAGTTAGAGCTATAAAATATACAATTAATCTCCCTTGAAAAATAATTTGTCTGAGAAATGACTTAACTGTTGAGTAAAAGGTGATCCTAAGGCTCTATTCAGATGTTACACTAGGATCAACCTCTTAATTTTTCAGAGAATCCTACTCTTCAAAATCACACATCATAATTAATTTGCATGGTTGCTATTTAGCATATCAAAAATATATAGCTTCTCTTTTATTTCAATAAGGATATTGTCAAGATTTTTCATCATGGGAGAACAAGGTTTATTGTTGTTATACATGTAGGGTTTGAGAGGGGATTATATGAGGACAATCTTAACTTACCAATCAGGTTGTTGTACATTGGACAGATGTCTTGTTGTCAAAACCAGGGGAGATAAATCTTTTACAGCAAGTATTGATAAGGCTTTGCCCAATACTTGGATACTCTGACTACTAACTGGCTTAGTAGTGCTACACAGCAATAGAGAATATATCTTCTTTATTGCATTAAGTTTATTCTTCTCAATCTCCAATTAGGAGAGCACCTAATATAGGGTGTTTAAGCCCTCTTGCCAGGATTAGCATCTGGAGCTTCTAACTCTTATTGGCCAGTTTACTGTTCCCCAGACTACCAATTACAACTCCCCAGAGTTAGGCATCCATGACTTGCCGGCATGGGATCACAATTGATTGCCAAACCTCATGTATATTCAACAGGATCCCAGCAGCATCATGTCCAATGTTCATACAATCTCAAGTAATCAGTTACTCTTTCTAATATGCACTTGCATTATGCTTTGATAGATATTCAACTTTCCAAAAAGGGGTGATTTTCCGGATGCAGAAAGGTTTGGTGGTGGTGTGTCCCATGGGAATATTCTGCCATGCTCCCAAATCTTCAATCTGTTTAGCTTGACATCAACCAATCAGATCATTTGTGCTCATATATAGATCAGGCTTTGGAGTAATAGCCACATTCCAATTACCTGATTCTATCAGTTGGATCACATTAGTACTTTAGTAAACTTTGATGGCAGAATGCTGCTTGGGCAATGTCAGCCTATGAACCATAGAAATGATGGTTCAGTCTACCATATGACTCAAAATTCCTGACAGATATCAATCTCTTCTAACTATTTACCTTTGCCTCATATTATATACTTTTTCAAAGTATATACTCAGAATTAGCCTAAACTGAAATCTACCCAGCTTAAAACAAAAAGGAATTAGATTCAAATATACTGTTAATCTGTTAAAATTTATCAATTTTCAATTTTATTTTGAGCTCAGTCACTTTCTTTCTATGCTAACTTGATTCTGTTTATCCCTTCAGGTTTGGAAACTACTGTATGCCAATTAGGGTTGCAGCAACCACATCTGGATAACTACCGGAGTTTTCTGGTATTGCCAAAATATTATATATATTTAAATATATAAAATCAAGCATTTTGGCAATGCTGGTAATTGCCCAGAGGTGGTCCACCGCAGCTCCAATTTCAATTAACTTTCAAGCCAAGTATTTGCCTTTTTCTATTTAAAATTCCTGTAAATTTACGCATAATTATTTTCTTCTTGCTTGAACAAATATTTGTGGGTAATCTTATCAGTCCCTTGAACCAAAAGATTAAAGTGTTTTTCTGATTGGATTCAATGCTCGTACCCTTGCTTTACAATTGAGCTCAAACCAAACTTTCCACATAAATACATTTTCGAAGTCCTACTACCTAATTACTTGCCTAATAGGTAACTAGGATTCCTCAATTATGTAGATAGCTTGCTAAGTTAGCCACCGATGCAAGTACTCAGCTATGGGTTAGATTTCCTTCTTGCTCCAACTAAACGTAAATAGTAGAAGTATACTCCTTAGGCAGAACATCACGTAGTCAGATGTAGGCAAAAAAATTAATATTTAACGTGAATAATGAACCTATCTATAGGCACTAGAATAAAGAACGACTCAAAATTTAAACCCGTTACAGTAAAGTATATACAAAAGCAGAAGCTAATGTTAATAAATTAAAGTGAGGAAGACAAGGTTCTTTGATGACTAAACAAAAGGTAAATTTGTGGATTAAATTTACTAGGTAACAAAACCTTGATAGACAAAGAAATATAACATCCCATGCGTGCGAGAGGGAAAACTTGTCATACTGAATTACAATTCATCGAGAAGAGAAAGAGCATCTTGGAGTTCCTTATTTGTTGCTTCTAGATTGTTGCGTAGAACTTCATTCTTTGATTCCCAGGTTTCTTGATCCTTTTTGTTCTTGATTAAAGTCTTTGCTAAGTGCTCAGACTTTATATCAAGCTGTCTTATGCTATGCAGACTAGTTAATATCTGATATTCTTAACGACAAAACGAGCTATAGGAGAGCCAAAATACCTTTCAAGAGTTTTACTCAGCTCAAGCTTTGTTTCTTCAACTTGAGATTCAAGATCATTAATCTTGTCGTTAAGCTGGTCAGGATTTTCAGAAGAGCCAGCGTCAGTTTCAAGTGCTTTGTGTTCCTCGGCACGCTTGCCGATTTTAAGTAGCTCCATTTTTAAAAGCGTCACTCTGCTTTTCAGATTCAAAATTTCTTGGTCACGCTCTTGCTGTGCAAGTTTAGCGATTTTCAACTTGGCTTCAGTCTCCTCAGCAGAAGTATTCACTAAGTCAGCCTCTTCGCGGAGGTTTCCAAGTTTCTACAAAAATTTATTAAAAATAAAAAAAGATTTTCGATTCGAAGACATCAAACATCTGAGTAACAATTAGCATATTAAATGATAATACCTCTTTAAATTTATCCATAGCCATGATATATCAGATTAAAAGCAAACGCTAAAAAGATGAAGAGCTTTGAATAGATAACTTTAAGTTAACTAAATTAAAGAAATGGACCACCTGCTGTCATCTGAAATTAAAGGTGTCGTGTCAGGCAGGTGGATTGACGGCGATTTGGTTCGTCATTGAACAACCTTCCAAGTTGATCTGACAGGGGCATTTAAACTCTAGTCTAAAACTGTTCAGTGGGTGGCCTCAGGTCTCTTTAAAATCACACCTGGATTAAAGAACGAGTGTCCAGAGTTTAACTGCAATGTAAGCATTCGTCTCGTCCAATCAAATCGTGCCATTAAACCAGCAGATAATTTAGCAAATAATAACTAGCTTTTCAGTGATATAATAAACCAGGACCAATAAAATATACAACGACCCGCTCACTTAAGTCCAATATCAACTCCAGTGTATCACACATTGCAGTCACTATTAGAAAACAAGGTATTGAGGCTAGCTACAGAATTACTGTCTAAGGTGCTCTTTTTGAAGCAACCATAGAAGCTCAGGTTAGCTAAAAATGAATGTTCCATAAAAAGTGCCACAAGCGGCGGCACGTGTATTACCTCACAAATGATCCCAATCCACTCTTGATGTGCCACAAAATCAAGTGGCTGTGCATTTCACTTTGATTTTCAGAATCAATTATTAAAACAGATTTAAGACAGCAATTTCACAAACCTATTCAATAGTTTTCAGAGCTGTGAGAATAAACAAAAACAATTCAGGTATAAACAAAGTAGAAAAACATTAAACAAATTCCAAATACAAATGGAAAATATGCAGTCAGTTAACAGGGATTTGGGATGTTAATAGGCAAAATGGCTCAACTGTAAAATGAATAACTCAAACCATAGAATAACATAGTTGGAACATTATACAAAAATCTAGAAAACAAACAAAATGGTTTCAGTCATCATTTGGTGTACATAGGTTTACTATGTAACCCAGTAACAAAATACACACTGTTGTAGTAGGTTAAAACTCAACCCATAAAAGAAGTACTATAGCAACTCAATCCACACACAAAGCCCCACAGTTATTAGTTAAAGTGGGTGGTGAAAAGCATGGTACCCAGATCTCTAAAAAAGGATACATAATCAGAAACATAAATCAAAAAAATACATTGTTCTGAGTATCTGCTTTTGGCATAAAATTGGGAAAATATAATGAAAAATAATTACTTGATTCTAAAAGGATTTGCACACTACTAAAAATGACTATTTTAGATATAAATCTCTATAAACAGGAAGCTGGGAGTGGTGAATGCTAATTTAATGACAAAAGTGTTAATGTAAATGTGGTATAACTGGAAAATACCTGAACTTCAGTCAAGACCCTCTTGTGAAAAACCCAGCATTTTCAGTATCCACTTAATCTTAGCCCAAACCCCAAAAAACCCCAAAAATTTAATATTCACATGTATTTTAAGAGTATATAAGCTCAAGCTTTATTTGAAATAAAGACACAAGTATTTCACCTACTCTTTGATTTAGGCTGTTTCCAAGTTTATTGCAAATATCTAGTTTTGCCTCTGAGTTTGCTTTGAAGCTGTCATTGTCTGAAAGGTAAATACCTCTGTCTTCAAACCTACAAGACTGTAAGAACCAGCCTTTTATACAGCTATATATTATCAAAACTTTTAATGCCATAAAAATGTCAACAAAATAGTAAAGTGCAAATTTTTCTTTTTATGATGTCATCTTCCAGATGTTGACACTTTTTTAATAAATTGTACTCATCACTATCAATATTTTAGTATAAAAATAAGCAATACTGTCACAAATGACATTTCACTTCTGATAATTAACAGAAGTCAAAAGCAGGAATCAAACCCTGGTCCCAGCAATCTGTGGCCCACCAGCCCAGAGGGCCAAGGGCCCGGCTGCCTGCGTTTTTTAGCTTGAATCAGAAGGCTGTTTGATGATCCACCCACAAATTCAAGAATATTTTTTGAGTAAGGATGGGGCCATAAAAAAGGGCCCATCAAAAAAGACCCAGACCTATGCAGAGGCAGAGGCAGCTTCTTGGCTAAAGGAGGTTTTGGCCAAACCTGAAATCTCCCCCAATAAACTTCAGTCAGTACCTGTCCCCAGCATCCAAACTAAAATGCATTTGGCCAAGTTGCATGATATTGGGAATAAAAGCAGGGAAATAGAACATCACTACTTCTATTCTCTATCACAAGCCAAACCAGAATTAGCTGCCCATGAAGCCTCCCCCAAAAGCTGATTTCCAAATAATAGAATGCCCGCGGACCTAAAGCCCGCAGTTTCTGAAGATGCCAAAATTGGTAGTATAAAAACCACAGCAATTTTGGGTATGATGGTATTGTCATTTAAATAATAAAGTTACAGTAGTTTTAAAAGCTATGGCAACAACCAAAAATATTTCAGATTTAAACTAAATGATTTCAAATTTAATCAAATTCTAACTATCAGTGTAAAATATACACTCTGTTAACAGGGTTTATTGGCGTTAATGGGCAAAATGAGTCAACACAGCAAAAAAGTGCTCACACAACAAAAAAAACTATTCAAAATACAAACCAAAATACATGGATTCACAAAAGAAATGGTGTGAGTGGACCTTTGGTGTACATATGTTTACTATGTAACTTGGTGACAAAATACACTCACACACAGCGAGTCAAAATTCAAACCAAAAACAAAACACAATAGCAACTCAACATGTAAACAAAACACTTGATTGTTGTGTACAATGACTTGTAATTAAGAATGATACCAAGGTATCTAAAATAAGACACAGGATCTGAAACATAAATTTTAAAAATACTGTGTTGGGTGCTTAAATTTGGTGTAAAATCTGAAAAAAATGGTGGAAATTATTTCAGGTATTCTAAAATGGGTGTTTTAAAACCAAAAACAACTAATTAAGAAATAAAAAATCTATAATTAGGTAGTTGGGTGGTATAAAATCTAATTAAATAACCATATTCATATAAAAAGTAAAAATCAAAACCAGGGTTGTAACTTAATTAAGTTTTATTTAGTACTTTATTTAATTTTAAAATGAAAGAAACACAACAACAGAGTAACAATGCACTTGTTGTGTGCCGCGGTCACAGTTGCCCCTGTGGGTCAAAAAATTGAGTCAGTGCTATGCAAGTGCCTACTCAGGAAGGAGACAGAAGAGAAGAGTTCAATAGTGAGGTTGCACTGACACAACCAGTTCAAGGAGCACAATGTGCAAGGGTGTGAAGCATCAACCCTCAGGTCCCCAAGCTGACCCAGAAGCCCACCAAGGTCACCACTACCAAGAAAATTAACAACAAAGAAATTGAGCTTACTTCCTTTGTGTTTCACGCTGTGTAACGCCAAGAGTTGATCCTGTCAGCCATGATGGAGAAGTTTAAGCCTGTGCTTGACACCAGCTATGAGCCCTACATCAGTGATGGCAACCAGGAAGGCAACAACAAACCAAAGTTCTATGGACTACAGAGGGGTAGCTAGTGCTCAAGAAGGTTGCTGCGTTCTACAGCAAGGTGCCCATGCCTTGCGCGCCAGTCAGCAATCAGGATCTAGATTCACCAACTCCCGTAAATCCCGTCCAGAAGCGCATTCCTGACATAAAGCGCATCATTTTTCTAAGGCTTATGCAGGAATTGGGTAATTACAAGATGGCCACAGCCCTTGTTGGGGTGGATCCCAAGTACGCCAGCAAGGTATTCAACAAGTACATTGATACTGGCCAAGTTCTTGCTGCGGAGAAATCCTTGTGTGTTTCCACCATGCTCACCAAGGAGCACAAATGGGCAATCTGCCAGTGGATAAAACGAGACTGCCATCTCTAATTAGAAAGTATACAGGAAATGGTAAAGTCTACTTTTGGGATCAAGGCTTCAATTTCCTTTTACTCCCATGTGATAAAGGGTCTGTGGTTTTCCTGGAAAAAACTTGGGGTATCTTCCTATAACAGAAACAGCCCTTCCAATATTGAAAACAGGAAAATATATGCTGAGGTGTACACTGCCCTCAAAAAACAAGGGGATCATTAAATTCTATTATATTGACAAATTGGCATTTGCCTTGACTATGCAAAATACCTATGGCTATGTCCCCGAAGGCTCCAATGACAGGGTAGCTTGGTGTGCTGCAGTTTGCGCCACAGCCTATTCAATGGTGGCTCTCCTTAGTCCAAAGGGGATTGAGCTCTATCAAATGATCTTGGGACCCCATAATAGTAGGACCTTCCTGTTGCTTCTTTGATTGGTCCAGGAGCACCTGAGGCGCACAAGCCTGGGCTTCACCAATGAAATTGTATTGGATAATGTTGGACTCCACAAGGAGGCAGATATTCTTGAGGAATTTTCATCAATTGACATCAGCATTGCAGTGGCCCCCCAGCAATTGGCCATGGCAAATTTGCGCCTCTTATTCCTCCCTGCCTATTCCCCATTCCTAAACCCTATTTAGGAGGTCTTTGGATGGCTCAAGCAAGTTATCAAGCAGGAAACGCCAACTGGGACCAAGGGCCTATTTGATTTGCTGCAGGCTAGGATCCACACCCTTCCAGCTGAGATAGTGGCCAAATTCTATGGTCACACTGATTTATTTCTACCTGTGTGCCTTGCCAAACAGCCAATCAACTAAAGGCTTAACAATTTTGACTATTTTTATATTCTTTAATTTACTCTTTTGGATTTATGGATTGTTTTTTATATTTAGAAGTTTCCAAGCCCACAATCACATAGAACAGCACCACTGATGAAGATGCTTAATTTTTGTATTGCAATTTATTTTTTCTTTTGTATTCTGTGATGGCAATCCCAAAAACTTAATATTAAAGTATAATAAATATATGTCCATGACACTACTGGCACATACATATAAAAAGTAAATTAAAAAAGTTAAAAGTAAAGCTCTCAAGGTATTTGTGATTTTTATTAACAGATATTAATACACATGTATAAAGACCTTCTATAAGATTTTTTTGTCCAAGTAATAGTTTACTAAAATAAAATTTATTTAAAGAAAATTAATTAATATAAAAAGTAAAAATTAAAAGTGTAGAATTATATTTGAGGGAAAGAGATTTTATTAATTGCACTGATAATGGGTTCTGCAGTATGTACCCACCCAGCAATGGAGGTGGCGCACAACCTCCACTGCCACAACATGTACGGTGGATACTCTTCTGTCAAAATATTTGCACCTGCTAGTAAAAGGAAGTATGGTGAGGTGGGAATGGAGGAGCAGCTTTTCTGGTGGGGCTGAAAACCCAAAGATGCCAGCCAGGACCAGTGCGTCCTGCATCACATAGTCAACTGAATTGTATCCAGGGGGACCTTCTTCCCATCCAGGGAGAACCTGGCCTCATCAATCCCAAGAAGGACCCTGTCTAGGTCCTCAACGTTTGCACCCATCCCAAAGTAGAAGAGATACCTAAGGTAAACCACAAGATAAAGCCTTTGTCCAGTAAAGGCTTCTGTAAACTCACAGAGTTTATTATACACAGCACTGATATTCTTCTTGTGCTTGATCTTGACAAATGTGAGCTCCGTTACCAGAGGAAGCCATGTCTTGTTGGCATTCCAGGCCAGTCCAAAGTCCGCCAGGATAATTTTTGTCTTCTTTACAGCTGTTGCATCTGCAACAGCCAATTTTGACACCGCACACCCAAAGTTCTTTATCAGGTAAGAGAGTGTATACTCCATCAGGAAGCAGAAGCAAGCAGCCGCATGCAAACAGCCTATTGCCAGTATGTTCTTGAATGGGAGCGTCTCCAGGACGTCCCAAACAAGCTCAATGGAGTTTACTGTGTAAACTCCACTGAGGACCAACAGGTCAAGGTGGACCAATTGGGCATCCTTGTAGGCAGTAACTGCCCACTCAGATGCCCTCTTGCTGTGTATCAGTCCGGCTAATGCCTTCCTCAACATTGGGAAATTCCTGTGAATCCTGTCTTTGAGCTCCTGCACAACAGGGGGGACAGAAACAGTTGCTTGGCCATATGATTGGCATAGTTATCATAAAAGGTGGCAGGGACAAAGGGGATCAGGACTTGGCGTATTTTGATATCAATTTTTTTTAAAAAAATGATAAGAATTTAAGAATTAATATTAGATTTTTATTTTTAGATTACCTTCTTTGGTGTCCTGCTTGCCGGCGGCTTTGGCAGGTTTTGCCATCCTTGGCACAAGCATTTGCCCCAGCAATTCAGTATACTCTGTTCTGGCGCACTTGGCAGGTTTAAGATGTTCAATTTTCGCGCCTCCTTAGTGATTGCAGCTTGGAGGGATGTGAAGTAGTGATAATACCTAAAGAAACAGTTAGATACATGAATTGCAAGTTTGTACCTGTCAAGATACAAGCCTCAAACTGGTGCATCCTGAATAGAGCATTCAAATCAGTTACTCACAGCAATGAAAACTATTAGTACAAAGAATGTAAATTCTGCCTACAACCAGTTGCAGGAGTTGATCATAGGTACTATGAATGTGAAACTAGTATCCAATTCTGGAAAAAAACCCAGTGGGAGCTTCATGGACCAAAACTCCAAAATATGCCACCTGGCAAAGACGTTTTCTTTCACCACACAATGGGCAATGCACCTATGAATCTCAAGGCATTATATTATCAATGCGCACTATATAGAGTTCATGCATTGAGAAGGGCTTGGATTTTAGAAAATAAACTGATCAATGTGAAATTGATGATCCACCAGTGGAAACTGGAGGGGACGCGTCACCTGGAGCACATAAACAAGTTTGGGCATCTAATCCCGGGAAAATATCAAACAAGATGTGAAACTATTGCAAACAGCCAGTAAACTCAGTACAATGCAATCTGCAAAAGAATTGAGCCAAATTGGCGGTCTGCCATAGACCAAAACTTGGAAATTTAAACCAGGCATGTTGGTTTGTTGGGCGAGCCCATGAGGCGTCCCCCATTTTACCCCCAATCAATTTGAAATAAAAGATTTGATATTAAAAAAATTGGCAGGTTTAAGATGTTCATACATCTCTGGGTCATCAACCCAGACAGACAGCGCAGAAAGCTTGTACACATTAAATTGCAGGCCCTCAACCACAGTCTTTTGAACTTTTAGAGCACACTTGATGGTCTTCTACAATATGTCAGGCATCTTGGCCATGAGCGCCTTTGCAGACACCTTGTTGATTTTCTTGCCTGAAAGAACAGCAGACTTCACCTTTGCTTTGACTTTGCAATTAATCTCCTTGATCTTTGCAATTGCGTGATCAAGGTCCTTTAGTAATTTCTCCAACTCTCTCATTGATTTTTAATAACCTTTGCATATGTTTTTAAAGCTTTCACCCCAATAAACTCTGTGTTATTCTGATATTATTGCCTCTTTGTTTAGCCCTGTTTTTTCCCATTTAATACAATATCCCATCTATTTACCCATTGTTTATATGTTTTATGCTTATCTCAATATGTGTTGTTTGCTTTGTGTTGGCATTGTTTCCTTGATTACCATATTATTTTTGGCGCTTTGCACAGCCCCTTGTGAAAATATTGTCAAGAATTTGGAGATCAGCTAAATTTAAATTAGAAAACTATAAGTTTATTGTGTTTAGATAAAGTTGTTGCTGATTCAAATTCAAAACCTTAATGATAAAATTTAAGCCAATCAGGAGCCAAGTGATAAAGTGATTGTTGTGACATAAAGGGTCATTCAATAATTCTTTGGTGTATGTGTGCTAATTAATCTGATTAGCTGGTTGTTTTGCCATTGTGCGCCATTGCTGCTGTGGCAAGTTATTGGTGGACTAGTGCTAACCCAGTAGCTGATTGGGCACTAGTCCATAAACAACTTGCCACAGCAGCAATGGCACACAATGGCAAAACAACCAGCCAATCAGATTGATTAGCACACATGCACCAAAGAATTATTGAATGACCCTTTATGTCACAACAATCACTTTATCACTTGGCTCCTGATTGGCTTAAAGTTTATCATTAAGGTTTTGAATTTGGATCAGCAACAACTCTATCTAAACACAATAACTTATAATTTTCTAATTTAAATTTAGCTGATCTCCAAATTGTTGTTAATATTTTCACAAGGAGCTATGTTTGGGTGTTAAAAATAACTGTGTTCTGGATCTGGATACATGGCATAGTAAATATACAATTTTATAGAAATGAGCTGAACATAAAGAATAGAACCAACTATAAACAAAGAGAAAATGAGCAATTGAACTTCAGGATAAAGATAATATAAATAGAAAATGTTTGGCAACAGGGAGTTTATTGGGGGTGGGGAAGAGTGATGCCTAGTGGGCAGAATATTGCAGGAAGAAAGGCATTGAGGTGGTGCTGGCCTGTGAGGTCTGAGATTGGGTGGGTGGGGCTAGAAGGTGGGGGTGGGGGCGGTGTGGGGTAGAGGCAGGAGGATTGCACGTGATGGCTACCATATACCACTGATGGTATTCCTTGTCTGTTATTGGCTGTATTAGTTGGTAGACAGCTGTGGCACAAGATGAGAGGCACTTGTCCTTACATGATTGGTTGCCCATGTTCACATGGAAGACAATTTGGGTAAACAAGTCAGCCATCATCTGTCAACCAAAGAGAGAATCATGGTCAAGGTCCCCAAGATAGAGATTGTTAAAAGCCTGAGGGCAGCGCTCCTGGAGTGTATCTCCAATTTTCATGGCCCATACCAGAATCCAGCTGGACTCCTGCAGGGGAGGCAGGCCAGGCCTGGAAGGCCAAGTACACAATAGGCGCAATCCTGGCCAGATAGTTAACTGCAGTAGCTAGGGATTTCCAATTCCCAGTATGGGGCACGGCCTGCTTGGCCAGCCCCAATACTGTGATATAGATAAAACCCAACTTACTAAAGTCCTGGGAAGGAGGCACAGTTGGTAAGGGAGGAGTAGGAGGAATCTCCAGCATGGAGGGCAAAATGATCACTCTTGGTGACCAGGAGGAGCAAATATGTGAGGTTGTAAAGTGTAGTGGAGTTGCAAATAAATGCAAACAGAATAGTTATATTGGTGCAAAAGTAGATAGATCTTGCAAGAAAATAAGGAATCCTGAGCATAAAGATGTTTAATTTTAAGATGTCAACAAAGAAAGGGGATGCCAGAGTTCCCAGCTATATCCTGCTGGGAAACTGCAATTGGGCTTACTGGCAACTTCTTTTTGGTTGTCAATGGATTATTCTCAAGCTGGGTTCCATTGGTGACTCCTGATTTGTCAGTTAGATGGATCCTTTTATTATTTTTGCCCTGGGGAAGCTGGCAGGGGAATTTTGGGCCATTTGGCAACCCAAGTCCCCAATTCTGGGTTTCAGAGGGTGTGAGCCAATTAAAATCTTTTCCACTTGGCTTTGGAATAGTTTTCAATTGTCCCCAGGATTGGCATTGACCAGGGTCCAATTCTCCACTTATAATTAAAGTTCCCTTTGGTGTAATCTGTGTGATCAATGACACAATTGTTTGGTTGCATGATTGCTCCATCACAGGCGTTGACCCTATGCAACATAGGGTTTTGTCTGGCCCATTCTGGGCCCTGACACCAATATTAAAGAACACAAAATCAGCCAGATAGATGTCAGCGTGGCTGGCTGGGTACACATAGGCCTGGTGCCCGCATCCTTGGATGGCCTCAAGGGCAGTGTAGCTACCCTTCATCTGGTGGCTCTAAAAGACCCGGTGGGTGGAATTTGAGCTATCCCAGGAGTCAAGTAATCCACCAAGGATGTGGCTGTACAAGTAGCCATCGGTGAAATCTGGGTTTGTCTGATAGTAGAAAAACCCCTTGGCTGAAACAGCCAGAAAGGCACCAATGAAAGTCCCCCTCTTGAGCTTCTTCCTTCTATTCTTGGTGGCGGCTTTTCCTTGCTCACCAAAATCATCAAAAGCTATCAATAGCTTGTAATAGGAGATGAACATGATTTCATCTGATAAACTTGTCAGGCACCGGACCAGAGTGGACTCAATGGCATGATCATATGAGGAATCCTCACTGTCATCCCATTGGTTGCCGTCAACATTGGTCAACACCCTGATTGAAGCCACCTTTCTGTGCATCCAGAGCTTCACCATGCGCTTGGAGACCCATATGTTATGGTGCGCAAGCTGTTTGTGGACCTGGGTTAGGGGAAGTTTGGGGTCCCACTGGAGAAGGTCAAGCATTATTGGGTATGCCTCATTGATTTGGGACTCAGGGGCCTTCTTGGGCTTCTTGGCTATCCCAATCAGATTCCCCCTGTTCATCAGGTTGTTGAATTCCCGCATGACAGTAGCTTGGGTAAATTGCAACTGGGCAGCAATCTGTTCCCAGGACAGACCCTGTAGATTAAGTACCACAATTCCTTGGAGAATTTTGGCAGTAATTATTCTGTGTTTAGGGCGCTGGGCCATGGGAGCTGAAGCCTGATTGGCTGAGGGGGGAGAAGTTTGGGTGTTGGTGGGCAGTTGTTCCAAACCAGGATTGCCATTCTGATTGGCTGGTTGGTTGGAAGATTTTGCAGGGGTGGGTAAGGGAGTGGGGGTAGAGCTGGGCGCAAAGTGACTACTGAACAAGTCAAAGCCATAGGGGTTGGGGTTCAAGTACAGGTCAGCTTCCTTGTTACCCATATCAAAGACCTGGGTGTAAACAGGTGCCTCCACGTTCTGAGCCTCACCTCTATAGAAGCTTCCTTGGCTGATGCTGTTTTGGTTGCTGGCGCTGTTGAAAATGTTGTTGTTGTTGTTGAAACCCATTGTAAAAAACCTAGGATAAAATCACTAAAAGTAGAAGCTTAAAATTTTATGATTTATTTTTATTGTAATTACTATTTCATATTTGGAAGGTTCTCAAAACTATTTTGCACAAATAAGGAGCCATGAAAATGAATAAAATGCCTATGTTCCTAAATTGGATAGCTGTTGATTGGCTGTTAAACTATCAACTTCTATTTTAGGCTGCTCATACTACACATCTTGTGTGACTTCATTTTTTTTTGTGAAATCTCACATCTAGATTGCTCTAATTTTGTTTCATTTTAGTCCTTCTGTTGGTGGCTTGTATGAATCCTGATTGAATTATAATATATTCTGGAACAACATCCATCCATCTCACTTGATGTGACAGTCCATTTTGTTTGTGGTTTGAACTACACTACTTGATGTTTGATATAATCTCATATAATGTGTTAGTGAATTTTTTTATTGTTTGACAATTTTTTATTCACCAAAAATATTTAAATTATTTGATTCCTGAATCTCGCCCAACTTGGGGTTCACTTAAGTCTGAAATCATTTTGTTTAAATCTCAAGTATTTTTGGTTGTTGCCATAGCTTTTAAAACTACTGTATCATGGCATGACCAATATATTGGTTGATGTATATTGCTTTGGAATGTGACTTGTTTAGCTTTGTTTTGAATATGGGTTAATTTTTTTTGCTGTCTCATTTTGGGGATTTTATTTTATTTTTTAATTTTTTTGGCTGTCTGAATATTTTCATAATCTGGACCTAAATAAATGAAATTTTTTTGAGTATAATCTATTTTCAAGTGGAACTATTCACCTTTTTTTTATACTGAACTTATTTTTTATCTGGTATTTTTCTCAACAAATTATAAAACTGTTGATCTTTTTTGTTTCAGTTACTGTAGGGGCTTACAGTTGGATCAAGATTTTTTACTTCAGGGCCTGAGTTCATTTCCCCCAGAACTTAATAAATATAGTAGCTTCAGAGTTTGACTGAAATCATTTTTCTGTGTGACCACTTGTGTTGTTGTTACTTTTAAATAATTTTCACAGTATGCATCTCTTTTATGTATATGTGAAGTTATTTTCCCCTTTAGCCTAAGATGGGTCTTTCCCCCAATGAACCAAAAAATCTCCCCAAAATTCTGCAAATTCATTGAATATGTTAGAGGATTTGGTCTATACATCTGATGAGATATTTGTGTTGGTTTATCCTTATAAGCTCCCAAATTTAAGGGATTTCATCCCTTTCACAAAAAGAAAATCAAAATCCTCAATTTTTGAGACTATGATCATAAATAAAGGATCATAAAATTTATTATTAAATGTGGAAACAGAAACCAACAACATCAATCAATTGTTAAATTCATTGGGTTTGAAAACGTGTTCAAATTTGATGAATGAAAACTAAATTAAAAGCAAAAACAAATGCAAAAGCAAGTGTATAACCAAAAATAAACAATATAAATTCTACTCTAAACAAGAGTTTAACAGTTTTAGAAAATGGTGACAACAACAATTATGATGGAACAGCATTAAATATTGGCTTCAAAAAATATAATACAGCCAACCAATCCAAAATTAAATGCAGAAACCAATCCAATTAATTAATAAGAGATCCACAAAGCCAATCAAAGGAAGAACTCTAACCAAGCCAAAGAACTACCTCACATCCAACCCCAGGAATCAACTCAGATCATAGTGCAATACAATACTGCAGTCCAAATATAAGAACCCATCTCACTTCTTGTATTGCAGGCTGCAGCCTGCTGCAGTACTGCAAGGCAATACTTCTCCAATTACTCTTGCAGGATCAACTGGTAACCACTATGCCCCTCTCTCCATTTGACTTCAGCATTTAAGCTGAACAATTCCTTCTGAGCAAATTGCTCCAATAATTTTATTCCTCTCTACAAATTTAAATAAATCTATATTTTCAACTTCTAAATTGATTATTAGATAAATTAGGTCCCCTCTACAAAAACATGAAGCTCATTCTTCTGGTATGGGCTTTCTGTGTGTTAATTGGTTATGGCCAGGAAAATGTGAACTTTGAAACCACTGAACCAACTCCCACTGATAAAACTGAAAAATTCATTTGGTATCAATTTTGTCCATGTTGTTGTCACGCTCCCTATGTCAAAACTGCTTGATTCCCTCCTATAATTCATCCAAAGGCCTCCTGGTTGGTTTTGGGATACACCAGTGTTTATTACTTGTTAAATTACTTTAATCCCTTTTTGGGAAGATTATAATTAATTGGTTACCTTCTTCATATGCTAATGATAGGAATTCCAGTAGGGTTCACTCTGGCTAAATTCAACTTGGGAGCTCTTCTCCATTCAATCAGAGAAAGGCTCCCTAATGAGTGGATCCCTGACACCAAAGCACTCTCTCAGCCCTTCATTCCAACATTGGAGAAAACATTGATCAAGTTGGATTACTTACTAGCTTAGTATTGCCCCCAACTGAGGTTTAATTGTTCCTGACAATTGTATGATTCCACATTATTAGTCCTAATTCCCCCAAAAGCTGGAATGTGTGACAGAAATTACTGGATAATATGAAGCTGTTTCTAAATGATGGGGAATTACAAACCAAATCCACATAGAATTGATTATTAACCACCAACGAGGCTTCAGATATTTTTTTGTGAAATTTTCAATTGTAACTCCAGGATTAAGTAGAACTAGTAGTTCTAACCAGAGTAAACCAAGATAAATGACCTGGGAAAGCATCAATGCATCTTCAGCGTAGAATTCTGGGCATTGAGAAGGGACACAATTTTCAGTTCCAAGAATGGGGGAAGGAGCTGCAAAATTGGCTGGCATGAAATTGACATTTGGGGCTGCCAACAACAAAGTCCCTGATGCTGTCCACCATCTTCCTGAAATGATTTGGTTCAGAATCAGATTGTACAGGATATACCGTAACAGCCCAATTACAGGATGCATTTTTAAAATTTAAAATTTAGAACTTGGGATAATTGATTTTTATTGAGTAAATTTAGGAGGACTCAACTCTTAGAGTTGAAACAGGGAAAACTATTCAATATATATCAGAAAAATTGACTAAGCAATACCACCGGAGTCCTGACTTCCTTTTCCTTCTACGTTGCTAAGTAAGTATCTGGTCCAAGTTGCAAAGAACCCTTGCGTGACTAGTCTCTGACAACCATACCAATTAACAAGCTCATATCGGGTGACCCTCATATTATGTCAATTTATCAACATCAGTTTGAAAGGGGGAGCTGGTTTCAGCTGGCAGACTGGAGCAGCTGTGACCCATTTTTGATTGACCGTTTGGTTTAAATCCGTTAACTTGGTCAATTTTGATACAGGTTTTCCGGCCTTCCGAGCCTTCTTACTTGGACGGACAATACCCAACATTATAGAATCTACCTTGACAGAATGCCTCTCCAGCCAACCCATCCAGAAGTTCACAGCCAATTAGCTATCAAACCAGGAATTATTTTGAAAAATTCTAACCTCACTGAAACAGGGTTAAAGTTTTTATAATCAGGCCAATTATAACTGGTCCCCATTATAATGCCCCATAATGAGGTACCAGTCCTTTAAAACTCCCCTTTAAATTGAAGGCAGGGCTATCATGGGCCCTTGCTTTTTATTATCATGTATTAAAAGTTTTAAAAAAGTATCTTTTGTATTTCTGCTCTTGGAATATTTTCCCTTTTAAAAGTTTTTTCTTCAAGATAAATCTCCTCTTTTTTAGCCTCTCCTGTTTCCCTTCTCTTCCTTTCTGCCAGATTCCTAGAGTGCTGGCTAGTTGTTCATATTGATC
Organism: Entomophthora muscae; assembly: GCA_014839935.2. NCBI lineage: Eukaryota > Fungi > Entomophthoromycota > Entomophthoromycetes > Entomophthorales > Entomophthoraceae > Entomophthora > Entomophthora muscae. The sequence continues at coordinate 291,173 of QTSX02004350.1, forward strand.
ACTGCCTATTTTAAGTTTAATTTTAAGTCTAAAACCTAGTTTAAAGGTAGTAGTTATAATAAGTGCTTACTTTTAACTTGATTTTTTACTTCAAAATAAAACATGCTTTTCTTGTGTCTACTGCTTGCATTTTTTTTTATTATGTGGTCCCCTTTGACCCCACCTTCAAGTTCTGAACTTGCATTTTCTAGTTTTTGGTCCCTGACCTAAAATTACTTGCTTTTCTAGTTATGATATCAGATTTCTCCCTTTCTTAGCCAATTTTTGAGATGATATAATAAATGCTGTTATATTTTCTGAATTATGTGATTTTAACCCTGATTTCAGCCTTAATGCTTCTTTAGAGTACTTCTCCAAACTTGTGGGGAAAACTGTCTTCTCCCATTGCTTTTCTAGGTGAAAACCCTGACCAGCTCCTCTATGCCTTGGACATCTTACCTTGATGTGCCTGTGATTACTTTCAAAAGACAAATACTTGGTAATTAGTCTGACTTCAGACAACAAATTTCTTTTTCTTCCTGCATCTGGGGCTTCTTCTCTCCCAGTGATGGCTCTAGCAACTTTTGAATCCTTCACATCTGAATTTCCCTCTGTGATGTCTCCCCCTCAGAATTTATCACCCTAATATGATTGCACCATCTGGTTGCTGTGTAAAGAGTTGATCATGAGCCTTAATGCCTTTCTCCTTGCCTTTTCTCTGCTTTTTCTCTATGGACCCTTATTTGGGTGGCCACATCCAGTCTGTCAGGATCACTCCTGACATCCAAAAAAATTACGGCAAAGTTGTGAACTACACCAGAAACCACATACTAGTGAAAAAGAAAGAAAATTGCAAAAAGTCAAATTGGGTCATGTTTAATTTACTTATCATGCTAAAGAGTTTGCATGGATGATGTAATTCATAAAGCCATAAATCAGCAAGTAATAAGTGGAAATCTATGTTTAAGAGCGTATTTTTAAGCATTTTTAATAATGACACCTTTTTTATATGTCTAAACCAGTCAAGACTGTCAATCAAGGGCCAAATTGAGTTAGAGTGAGCCCTCTGAATGAAAACCAGTTCCATGAAATTATGTCATTAATGCAACTGTAACATAGTGCATATTTGTTGGATTTGCATGTATAAGACCTCATTTGAAAAGTCTTTGAATTTCCAACAACATTTATTAATTGATGGGCACCTGTTGAGAACCTCAATTGCCAGAAATTATAATGAGTACAGAACCTTGTGATTGATGAGCTGCAAGCTCAAAAAACTCAGAATTAATTTGCATATCCCAATTAATCCTATGATTTCACCTCATTTCTATAATCAAATGTAAATAAATGATTCTTGACTAGTTGATAGCTTAAGCTATCATTTAAGTTCAACCCAAATCTTTACTATCTATTCATTTCATTATAGAAAGTGAAATCTGCTGTGTCTAAAACAGCTGGGCTTTACACAGTCATTCACTGCATGACATTCTGGTGAATTTTTCTCCTAGAATAAGAGACATACTTAGTTTAGCCCCTCTGTCTTACAGTCTAGAAAATTTTCTCATTAACACCCTTCTGTCCATAAAAATTGCTCTTATTTTTACTAAAAAAATTAAATTTTATTATACACTGAAAGGATTTTATTTTAGGCCAGTTTTTTGTTTATATTAATAGGTTATAAAAATACTGTAAGAGTAATATGATTCTTTTTCCCTTCACAACAGGAAATTTCTTATATAGGGCTCAGGGAAGCCTCTTGTTGTCACAAACATAGATTTTATAAGTGTGACCAGGCAAAAGCGCTGCTATCCAGAAAACCCAGCTCTGAAACCTTGCCTGTTTGCAGCAATTGGAGATTTAAATCTAAAAGTAGATCACAAGTGAGGGATAGCCAGGAAAATTTATTCTGGGCAGGGTGTGGATGTCCCACACTCAATTTTCCTAAAAAATTATTTGGTTTTCAAATCCTGACCTCCAAGAAGGTCAGGTAACAGCTTACAGGACCAGTATTGATGGTATCTGTAAGTTGAGTAAATACCAAGCACAAGAGGGACATCTCATCAAGATGTACTCAAGAGCTTCAAGTAGCAACAATTCCTAACAAACTATCTTAGTAGTTTGATATTTTAATTTCAAATAAAATATCTTTCCTCATGATTCACTTATTTGCATACTTTCTCATAAGATTTGTAATAACAAGATTATTAGACTCTGTATTTTTGCCACTTTGAAATCCTGGAAATCTTTCTTCTCCTGATGAAATGATTCCTGAAATTTGAAAAATTGAGTTTGAACCCATCTATGCTGCTAGCTTCCTGACTATGAGTTAAATCAAAGTCTTTCTCTTGTACCTGTGAATTATAATATGCTGCACCTCACCATATTCTCTCTTTAAAGGTTATCATTTTCAAGTAAATACACACCATCTCCTCCTCATAAGTAATTTCATCCTTATTTGGATGTATATTCCTCATTTTATTGATTACTATGAGCTCTCACTCTACTTCATCATGACACTTGTCAGAATAATATCTGAAACTTCTAACCTTTAATTGGCCAGTCTATCTGTTTACCAGACAGTCAGTTTCAACTTTCAGAGCTAAACATCCACACACAGGATGATATGGGATGAAAATCCTTCATAGGCTTTTTCTTTTATATAGTAGCTAGCATTCAAGATAATATAGTACCAGTGTAACCTTATTTATCACTTGGAACTTTCTAATAAAATTGGTCAGGTAAGTGAGTTAGATTTGGGAAATAGGCATATCTGAGTGAATCTATATCAAAATGTAACTGTATGAAACTACAAACCAATACCTAAACTCAGTGATCTGCTGGTGGTTTATCCAAGTGTCTATTTCACAACTTGAAATAAACAGGTCTGTTGAAACAGCAGGCTCAACTTGCCAGCAAGGTTCTGAGTAAGCGGGTTTGTGACCCGCAATCCAATTATTCAGGCACTCAGAGCCAAACTAGAAAGTTGACTCAAATTTCCAAATCCAACAACATGAACAGAAGCTGATCCCTTATGGTCGATACCTCATTTTGGCGCTTGACTCATTACCAGGATCAGGCCACCCCCTTCACCATCCCACCGTGTGATCAACACTATCATGTTCCTGTTATCCATGATTCACAATTACTATATAATACCTAACTCTCAATAAAGAATATTATCTAGGTTCTAAACATTTTCCCCTTGTAACTCTTCTAAAACAGCACAGTTACGACAAGGTCCTTGTTATATAATTGTTATGATCAGTTGATTAAAGAGTTTCTTATTAATCCAGATCAGTTTCAGAAATAGAGAAGTCTATTGTTTTACTCTTGTAGCAGATTTGAATTTATCATATAATCAATATTCTGAATATATTAATGTTGTCGGATAAAGTGCTGGCAGTGCTATGTTGTCCAAATCAGGAAAAAGGATAGTTGAGTCAGCCAAATCAAAGTATCTATAATTCCTGAAACATGGGTATATCCAATGCTATGCTGATGCTAACTTTGATGAAAAATAGTTAGATTATATATCAGCTTTACTTTAGGTAATTTTTCTGCTTATTAATATGGGCATACCACTAATTATCTTATTCCTATACTAACTTTGTGATAGATAAAGAGTTAGCAACATTGACATTTTTTTAAATTAAAATAGCATTAATTTCTTTTATAAATAAGAACATGTTGACTTTAAAGGTTTCTAAAAAGAAAGGTATTGATAATTTTTAAATTACAAAAATATTGGATTTTTAATTTATTCAAAGAACTTTAAGTTGTAAATCATGTAATCTGCTTTTCAATCTAATGGTATCAACATTTAATATTTTGGTTTATTTTTAATGGAACATTAAATTTTGATTATCGGAAGCTATAACTGTTCTATAAAGGTTATAATCTAATATTGTGATGCTACGGGCCTTCACTGTGGAGAACATATTAGGCAGGGGTTTGGTGTACTACAAGCTGAGTTTAATAGATGTGACTAGTGATCAATCGAATCAGTTCGATTGGTCAATAATTACTAAAGGCTTTCCAAGCAGTTTCTGCTTTGACGGGAGTCTCTCTTCATCTTATCAGACTATATTTACATCCGAATGAATAGAGAATTAAAGAGTGGTTGAATGAAAGTTAAGTAGTGATCAACGTCGATGCTGGGCTACATTTTATATCAGATTCGCTACTGCCCTTCTGACCCTTAATGTAAACCAAACTCCGCAGCTTCATCAAATAAATCCAATTAGGCATCAAATTAAGGAAAGGGGCTTGATACAGCACAGCTTGGCCAGATTCTAAGGTTAAAATCGACTTGCAAGGCTGGCGAACCTTGCCAGGTGGCATCCACGTCTAATTGGAAAGCAGCTCAACTTCAGTCTCAAGTTCCAATCTTGAATGATATCACCACCTCTATTCAAGTGAAAGGGACAAGCTTACTGTTATACGAGCTTAAGGCATCATTTTGTTATCCTGTAAACCACCATAAGGCATGTCACGAGTCTCACAACTTTACAATCCTGGTGCTATATATGCCCAGGAAAAGAGCAACGAAGCTCCTGAATATACTTTAGCAGGAGTTTTGCGGTTTTTACAAACGGAATGGCGAAATGCTGAGAGGGAAAAAAATGAATGGGAAATCGAGCGTGCTGAATTACAGGTATGCTACTTTCACACTTCTTTCAATGTTGAAGTCATATCAGTCCCAAGTTTCCTATTCGCTACTCACTCTTTAAAGTCGAAATTAGCCATCCTAGAAGGAGAAAAAAGAGCTAATGAAAGAACAAATGTCGATCTTCTTAGGCGGATAAAAATGCTAGAGTTTTCACTTCGCCAGGAGAGGTATTTTTATTATGGGGTTTAAAGTTTACTCTATTAGAGAAAAGTTCAAGTCAGGAAAAGTACCAACTGATTTGGAAAAACGTGATTCTCCTCTCTCACCCTTGGGTATTGTAATTTTTTTGAAATCTTTGTTTATGTTTGCAAATTAGGCCCTAATTTCACTCATGTTAAACAAGGTTTAAAGCCAAAAGCTTCAATGAATACTTCTTCTATAATTAGCCTCAAAAACAGGGCTCGCAAGGATAAATGCAGAGAAATTCTAAAAACGTAAGCTAATAATACTCATTTTTGTTAATACGCTTCAGCTGCCTTGAAGAACTGAATGTTTTGCCAGCTGCCATGAATAATCCTAACTCTCCGGGGAATTTCAGATGGGCGAATGGGGGTTATCAACACAACAGAGCCTTCTTTATTGGAAGAGTTTTCAAGAAAAGGATTGAATCCTCGCTCTAAAACGCTGAACCTTGGGGGACTTAACAATCGACCCCGCTTATCTGTTGATATAAATGGAGACTCAACGCAGGAGTACATAGCTAGTCCCCTTCCGCCAGAAATTTTGAAACGCCCCACAGCCACGACAGCACTCACCGTCTCTGCGGAAAGAGCTGCAGCAGAAGCAGCTGACGAGGCAAGAGTTAAAAACATACCACGCATTACATCAGCCGACATGACAGTGAAGGATGAGAAGCGCAAAAAAAGGATTACCATTATTATTCCAGATAACTATGACGGTGAAATGCTTGATGACATGGGGCATTTGAAAAGCCAAACCCGAGAAGCAGGTGCCACTGACGGGGAAAACAACAACACCCAGCAAGGAGAAGAATATTTTCGTAAAGATATGGTGAGGTTTAATATTGGCAATGTCTTATTTTTAAAGAATACTTCTCTCTCTACCGCAACCTCTGGGAAGCTGAGTTCCATCTTTAAGGCACTAGGGAAAAAATCAGAAGATTCCGACGATACAGAAGGTACTAGAGCACACAAGTGACAACAAATATAGAGTTGTATTTTATATTCCGACTTACTTTCAATCAAAGCTCCTCGAGACCACCTGGACCAGTCTGGGAGCTTAACGGATACTTCATTTTCTTTTGACAACGAAAAGCCATTCACTGAGGTAATCAACTATATATTCAATTCTAAACCTCTCAGGGAAATGGATCCAAGAAGGCTACCGACACATCAAACATCATGACGTGGAAGCCCAAGTTAACTCTGAAAAGGTAAAATCAAAACGAAGTATTAATGGCCAGTCATCTTGACAGCGTGCGCTCGATCGATTTCCACAGCAGCGAACTCATGATGGCTTCTGGCTCCCAGGATGGTACTGTCAAGCTTTGGAATCTTTCTTCCCTAGCCACCCTTACCAAGAAGTAAGCGTTTAATAGAGCCATCTAACAAGCAGGGCTTCACGGCATGAATTTGAGCCTTGTTTTGTGTATCGCGGGCACCGTGGGCCAGTTACATGTGTCACTATCGATTCCGAGAAGCTTTTAACATACTCAGCCAGCTTTGATAATACAATCAAGGCTTGGAAATTCCCTAACGAAGGTCGTCGCATGCAAGACTCAATAGGTACTTGCTCAAGATGCATGGATTAACCTTCAGAACCCCATCTGCTCCAAGCTACGTTTTCAGGTCACAAGGATATAGTATGGAGCATCAGCCTCCAACCAGAAAGTAGCTTGTTAGCCTCTTGCTGTGCAGACGGAACCGTCAATCTATGGACTACTGATGTTTCAGCCAGCCAATCACTGAAGGAGGTTTACACCTTTGAATCTGTTTTAGCAACCACCGATCAAGCTGTTGGGAAGAGTAAGTTGCCTCAAAACCCTTGCTGATCCGTAGAACATCAACTAGTGCCAGTTAGCGTGGCTTTCCTTCCCCGTGATCCCAAAAAGCTGCTGGTCGGGTACCGCAACTCACATGCCCATTTGGTTGATATCGAGACGGGGCGTGCGGTTGTCAAGTTTAAGAGCGACCAAACTTATGGTACATTGCCTTCTTTTCTCAACTAAAGTCAGATGGAACACCATTCACTCAGCTTAACTGCCTGCTGGCTCATCCCACTCTTCCCGTTATGGTTTCGGGTCATGAGGACAGATATATCCGTTTATTTGACATAAATACAGGTAATCGTCTGCAATGCGCCGCCTAACCTAGCAGGCGAATGTTCTCACTCGATGATTGCCCATGTCGGCCCAATCAGCTCGTTGGATATCAATGCTGCTGGCAATAGCCTTGTTTCAGGGGGTAAGAGCAGCTACTTTTCTCTGACCAATAATCAATAGCCCATGATGCATCTATCCGGTGGTGGGACTTGTCAAACAACTCCTGTGTGCAAGAGTTTAGCTCTCATATGTCTAAATCAAGCGAGTCTGTGTTTGGTGTCAAATTCCATCCAAGGTATCCATGGCTGGCTAGTTGTGGTGCTGACTCCATCGTAAAATTGTTTTCCGTTTAGTCTTGTATGTATATTCGTGTGCCATCTCTATACATACTGTACACTATCAGCTCTAACCTTCAACTTCATTTAAAATCTATTTAATGCTCCCCCTTCCAATGATATTCAGCATATAAACTATGATTCTGTTTCTTCCCTAATCAAATAAAATACACAGATTTTATAGACAATCAACACCAATACTGTAAGAAGATACTAAACCCATCTAGTAAACTTTACTCTTTGCTTCCACAAATCACCAAAGTCGATAAACCATATTGCCTGTTCAATTGAACAATCAGGATAAGCAATATAATGCTGGTTTAATTTTTAAGATATGTTGCAACATCTTCGATTACTCCCTCTCGGGAAAGCAATTCCCTGAGTGGCTCTCTGAATGATTCCCCGACTAATCATTAAGTTGGTGACACTCTTATCATTTGCCCATCTATTACGGGGATCACACAATCCAGATCCTAAGCGGAACACAACTTGAGTAAGCCTCGTGACTTAAGAGGAACATTACTCAGATAAGCCCCATGACCATCATGATGTATATGGACAGTATGTGACTTCCCATGATACTATATAATATCCTATATTCATATCAAATAAAGTATCATTCTCTTCTTAATTTTCCCCTCTATCTCGTTTATTATACTTCCCAAAAGTATATACTCAACAGTGGTAGCACAGGTAGGGTATCCACACCTACGCAACTTTAAGGAAAAATTCCTCCAAGAAAAGGATCCAGCAAATGGCCCTCCCTGCAAGTTGGAGAGACTATGAAGAGGGACAAGACGTCCCTGCAGGCTTCATCATCCTCCACGACGTCCTCGTCCCCATCAAACAGTACAACCTTCTCCATACTTGCAAACTCCTGAACCTGCCTCCAACTTCTGTAATCTTGCAGGTGCCTGAGATACCCAGTATCGTCTTTCAACACCTACGCTCAGCAGAAATCGGGGCCTTTGCAGGGCTACGCCAGGAAAATGCCACCCTCTGGATTAACAGCGCCCAAAGCAAATTTGCACAAGTGGACTACCTCCGTAGACTCTGGACCAGTGAAGTCACCCTCTGCGTCACAAGAACCTCCTTATGCTTTATAAGTGAATGGCTAGATCAATACCCTGATCAGAAAGAAAACTGGGAGGTGTTCAAAGCTGCATTTCTTGAAAGATTTGCCATGAAGGGCTCTGACGTGGTGATCATGACAGAACTCAGAACCTTTAAAATGACGGGAAAAATCAAGGATTACATTACAGCTACAAAGACTTACATGACCGAGCTCCCAATACCATCAACTTTGATGAGCTTGGACCGCAAATAGACTTCTACAATAACCCACACACACATTAGACACCAGTTTGACATGACCCACTGCAAGAACCTAAAAGAAGTGTTCTTGGAAGAAAAGCGCGCAGCTCAAAAATCTGACAATCTATATGCAACAAACAAACAGAAGGAGAGCCCCACAGCAAAGAAGGATCCTCGACCAAATAAGCAAAACAACCAAGCCAACAACACCCATCCTTGAAACGGTAACTGTACTGCCCAAGCCAACCAGGCAAGCACTGAAGATACTAACAAGGAGGGAAAAGCTCAGGGGAGTGCTTAGGCAAGCCGCCCTCCCCCAATCTACAAGACTTGTACAGGGACTAAGACGTGGATTCAATCACCATAATCCAAGTACCCTCCAGAAATCCTCTACTGTTTGCTGCCCAAACTGGAAATAAACTCCTTACTTATCCTTTCTGTTTTTGCAGATATTAAGGCACAGCATTATTTGACACTGGAGCAGACCAATCCCTCATTGACAAGAAATTTGCCAACTCTATGAAACTACCCACAACCCGAAACAACATCAAGAGAGTTATCATGGCAGATAACAGAAGCACACCAGTCACCAAGGAAGCAAAACTTTTCCGCGCCCAAATTAGAGACACATAGACTACGCTTAGTGGCCCTATCATACCAATACCCAAATATGACGTTATACTTGGCTTAGATTGGATGAGAAAGACCAAAACTCATATTGACTGGGACAGCGCTACCCTCACCATTCAGCGAGATAAAGTATACCACCATGTTTACCCAACTCATCTTGACACGCTTATGAGAGACCATGTATTTGTGAAAATCATGGAAACAGAAGAGGAATCTTATCCTAGCAAAATAAATTGAAACACCTGCATGTACAAGGTTATCCACTTTAAAAACACGGAAACCAGATATGAGAAAGACTAGATCCAAGAACAGCTGGCCAGTGAATTCCCCTCTGTCCTCCAAGAAGCATTACCAGGATTAACACCTAACCATGGCATACAACACAAAATTGACCTCAAAGAAAGTGTACCAAAGGCATGCCCAATCTATTGCCTCACACCCCAAGAAGACAATGCCCTAAAAGCCTATCTGGATGAAGCCCTGAAGAAAGGCCTCATTCAACCTTCAAAATTGCCTTTTGGTGCCACTGTCTTCTTTGTAGCAAAGAAAGATGGAGGACTTCTCCTGGTCACAGACTGCAGAGCACTCAACAAGGTTAAAACTAAGAACAGGTATCCTCTGCCCCTGATTTATGACCTTTTTGATGCCCTGGGGGGTCCCAAATCTTCACAAAAATTGATTTGACAGCAGACTATCACCAAATTTGCGTAAAGCCTGAAGACGTACCAAAGACCACATTTAGAACCAAGTAAAGGTCTTTTGAATGTGTTGTCCTCAATTTTGGTATGTCAAACACTCCCATTACCTTTGTGACTTTCACAAATGAGGTTTTTAAAGAACACTTTGGAAAACAAGCAATAATCTATCTTGACAACATCATCATCTACAGCCCAACCTAAAAGCAACACTGGGAAGATGTCTGCCTGGTCCTCCACACCCTCAAAGAAAACCAAATCATTACCAAACCGTCAAAGTGTGACTTCTTGTTGGAACTTCCATTCCTTGGCCACATTATCAGCAAGGATCAAATTAAAACAGACCCAGAAAAGATACATGCCATAACTGAAATGCCAGCCCCAAGAAACAAAAGTGAACTCTGTACTTTTCTAGGCATGGTAGCCTACGTTAGAAGGTTCATACCTGACTGGGATGCCCTGATAGCTCCCCTCTCAGCCATTACAGGCAAAACAACTAAGTTTTTCTGGACACCGCTGTGAGACCAACACTTTTGACAACTAAAGGAACATATGGTCACCACTCCTATCCTCCAGTATCTAAATCACAAAGGAATATATGAGTTAGAAACCAGTGCATCTGACTACACCATAGGAGGGGTACTCTGTATCCAGACGGCAGAAAAGGACTTCCTCCCTGTGGCATACAAGTCAAGGAAACTATATGACGGCAAACAAAGATAACCCATACACAACAAGGAATTGGTAGCCATCATGCACTGCCTCATGAAGTGGCAATGCTACCTAGAAGAAGCCCAAACATTCAAAGTCCTCACTGATCGCAAATTATTGATATTCTTTAAAACACAACAACACTTGTTAAGAAGACAAGCTGAATGAATGAGTCTCATACAGAGATACCTAATGCGGATCAAATACAAGCCAGGTAAAAAAATGCTTACCGCAGACACCCTATCAAGGCTATACAGTAAGCATGTTCTATGTGCTGATGGGGACCCTGATTGGCCCATGTTAATCATGGGGAATCTCCAAGAGGGGTTCCCACCTGGCACCCCAATGGACATCCAAGAGAAAGTCCTTAAGAACAAACATCTGTTCAAAAATGTATATGGTACTCTTTACCAAATACTTCCAAATGGTGATACCGTACCTTATTTCCCGTCAACGCAAAAGATTGACACAATCCTCTGATATCACACAGACCTTGGACATACCCGCAGCATAAACTTGCATGAATACCTCAATACAAGCTACTGGTGGCCCAACATGCTAGATGATATCAAAGAAGTACTAGAGCAATGTGAAGTCTGTGAGAAGTACGCTCAAACCAAGGCACCACCCAAGTCAGTATTACCAGTGTCAATCACACAACCCTTCAAGGTGTGGTCACTGGATATTGTGGGATTAATGCCTGGCAATAACAAAGGCAAAAAGTACATCATAATAGCTATCAAATATGCAACCAGGTGGTCTGTGGCACAAGTTACAAAGGAACACAAAGGAAGTGATGCAAGACAATTTATTGGGAAAGAGATCATAGGAAAATTCAGAAAACATGATCTCCTGATCACAGATGGAGGCACCAAACTCAAAGCCATTGACACCAATATCTACCTCTCTAAAAACGGTATAAGACACATTACTGCCAGCCCGTACCACCCACAAGCAAATGGATGAGTAGAACAACTAAACAGTTCACTAGTAGAAGCCTTCAGTAAGTTATCTGCTAATAATCCAAAAGCCTGGGGCAACATGCTGCCAAAAGCGCTCATGGTATGCAGAACACAGGTCAATTGCAATATGGGCAAAAGCCCGTCCTTGTTAGTGCAACCGCAGGACCACAATTATCTCTACCAAGGTACCAGATGACAGTAATACCAACATGCAGCGTGCTAGAAAAGACCAGGAAGATATGGAACAGAAAAGAATCAAAAGAGAGGCAATCCCACTGCAGCAGGACAGATTCCAAGTCAGGGAAAAAATCTGGGTTGTCAACCATGATCAACACAAGTTGGATCCAGGACTATGTGGGCCAGGAATTGTCATGGAAGTCAAACCCAACAATACCTACCTCATCAAAGGAAGTGATGCTTGAACTGAATTGAAACACATGCACCATGACCAACTCTGCATATACAAAGCAAGAACAGCGCAATGCAACTCCATAATCCCTGTTCCCAACATCAAACTAGATCAAAACCTTGCTGTATCCCTGACACTCTCAAGAAAATTCCCAAGGTTCCACCTTACAGCACCCCAGAGGGAGATGTCACAACATCTTTGATTACTCCCTCTCAGGGAATTAATGCCCTGAATAGTTTGCCAAATGAGTCACTGAAGGGCTCACCAACTAATTGTTAAGTTGGTGGCACCACTATCATTTGGCCATCTATTACAGGGATCACACAATCCAGATCCTAAGTGGAACACAACTTGAGTAAGCCTCATGACTTAAGAGGAACATTACTCAGATAAGCCCCATGACCATCATGATGTCATAGTAAGTTCCATAATGCCGGGATTCATTTGGCCAAGTAGAAAAGCTTGGAAGACTGGAAAACCTTTAAAAAAACTGACTGATTTGACAGACTTGAATCAAATGGTTGATCAAAAATGGGTTACAACTGCCCCAGTTTGCCGGTTGAACCTGATTCCCCCTCTTAAGTTGATGTTGATAAATTGACATAATTTAAGGGTCACCTGATATGAGCTTATTTATCAGCATGGTCATCAGAAGTTGGTCACACAAGGGTTCTTTGCAACCTGGACTAATTACTCACTTGACAATGTAGAAGGAATAGGAGCCCAGGATTAAGGCGGTATTGCTTAGTCAATTTTTGATATATATTGAATAATTTTCACTGTTTCAACTCTTAAGAGTTGAGTCCTCCCAAAATTTACTCAATAAAAATCACTTATCCCTTGGTCTAATTTTATTTTAAGAAATGCATCCAGTATTTGGGTTGTTGCGTTACATCCCCTATAATCTGATCCTCAGCAGAATTATTACTGGCAGATGGGCCCCGGCTGTTGGTACTTTGTTGTCAACACTGCCCAATGTTAATTCAATGCCAGCCAATCTTGAAGTTGTTCCACCTGTCTTTGAAGCTGAAAATCTTGTTGTATCTCAATGTCCTGAATTTTATTCTGAAGACACTCTGATGCTTTCTCAGCCTATTTATCTTGGGCTACTCTGGTTGGGATTAATTATTTTACTTAATCCTAGTATCTCATTTGGAAATTTTACAAAACAGTATCTGAAGCTGCGTTGGTGGTTAATTATTAACTCTATGTGGATTTGGGTGGTAATTCCCCACCACTTAGAGACAGCTTCCTAATATCCCGCAATTTTTGTCACATTACTCAACTCTTCTACGTCTGAGTTTTTGGAAGCAGTTCATCAAGAGTTTGTATTTCTTTTCTCCTGTTCCATTGAGATATCTGCATTTACCATGTTTATTTATATCAGTTCCTTTCTGAGTTATCAGTTTGGCCTTTTCTTTAATTTGTGGTTTCCATCTCTGGTAACAGTTGTTGAGACTGAACCACCTGTTTCCTATTTCTGCTGTGTCATGTCATTTTGGCGTCTGGATTATTTTCCCACTCCACCTACTGATGAAATTTGACGTGAAGTTTTTTCAGCTTTATCATTCTATTCCGGCTCAAGCCTTAGTCATAAATACCAAGTTTACCACGTAATGACAAAAGTTTTGGAGGATGCTCACAAATGGTTGTTGTCCGCGGTGGAGCACAATCCACGTGTTTTAACTGAAACTGCATCTCTGTACCCTTTGTTAAAAATTTGTTGTATCTATTGAGGAGCTCAAAGTATATCATAAGTTGTACGCTTTCCAACAGAGTGCTACTCCGCTTTTGATATTCCTTCCTCAGTTTCTTGTCTACTGCCATAAGATTGATGTACCTGAAGTCAATAAGCTCTCAGCCTTGTAGTTAGCAGGTGACCAGACTGCCCAGGATTTGGCAGTTTAGGATTCCCTGTTAACCACAACTGAGGCCCTGGTAAGCCAAATTCTTTCTCTGGTCTTAAATATGTCAAATTCCAAACAAGGTGCTATGGAAATTGAAGCCAAACCCGCTGCGCGCTCCTGGTTTTCCAAGACTCGTCTTGTAGTGGGGTCTTCCAGCCAGAGTCAGGATTATTCCCCCCGTGGTTCTTCTCAGTTGCAATTGGCAATTTTGAACAAACCAGACAAGGTGAATGAAGCGTCAGTGGCACCTGCCCCTGAAAGTTTGTTGGCAATGCTTCAGCATGTTGTGCCTGTAAAGTCTTTGTCAATTGAGTCCAAAGAGTTGCCCCTTGTTTCCATTGACTGTGATCACCCTGTCATTACTGCTGCTGTCCAAGAAATGATTGAATATTATTTTCAGGAGCACTCTGCCTCCTTAGCTGCAGTCCATACCACTGAAGAGAAGAAGGATCCTGCTGAGGTTGCAACATTTGCAGCAAATAAATATACTTCTGGTTACTTCTTATTTTATGGTAGCATTGACACCGGTCAAACTATCTATTAACCAGCCATTCTGTTATATACAGGTGCTTTCAAGAACTTCATGAGTGTTGAGACCGCAGACTTGCTGCAACTCAAGTATCACCCTGGAATGCTTGTTAGGGGTGGAAACTGTCAAAAATTTCCCTCTTTCCAGCTTAATGTCAGGAATTTTTTTCCTGACTTCCTGTCAAATATGAATGAATGGTTGGTGGTTATCAACACAAAGGCACAAAATAACAACATTTTTAACTCTATGTGTCCTCTCAAACTTGTTCAGAATGAGAATCAAACCCATGACTCTAGACATGAAGATAATGTTAACATGAAGACAGCCAAAACATTTAGTTTACCTATTTATTATCTGCCTATTCAATTCAAATTTGAACTCAAAAAGAACTTTGAAAGCAAAAAGGTTAATAATAGAACTGATAACGTCACTTACCGCTCTTGTTCTGATTGGCTGCTTCACGCCAACCGTTTGATCAATGACCCGCTCTCTATGCTTATGGACAAGGCTCCATATAGTAAGATATGCAATCTTCTGGCTTCACACCGCTTAATTAGCCTCAACATTTTAAGATCTTTGTGGCTCCTGTTCCTCCATCAACTTTGTATGCCTATTATTAAGCAACAATGTATCCACTACTTAAAACAGGTAAGTTTTACATGATAGTCTCATGAAAATCCCCTTTCATTTCCCAAAGATCCACTCAAGTATTTCAGCCTTGATTATAAGGCTATATAAGTGCCCTTTTCTTATTTCACTTCAATTGTTCCAACAATAAAGAATATTTATTATACTATATTGTCACATCTATTTCTTAGTAACATCATTTGAAGCCACAAAGGGAATTTATTTCCTGCTATGGTTTCTAGTCTCCCTTTTTACAACTGTAAAAGGTCTTGAGAATCCCACCCCCACTATCGACTGGCAAAATCCTCTCCCAATGATGCCCATCAGAAGGAGTCCTTGGCCAATGGATGGTTCAAGTATCCCTCTGGTCATTGGGGAAGAAAGTTACACTACGGCTGCCATTCTACTCCTCCACCTGTTGAACCCTTGTTGGTACAGCCCCACACTTCCTTCTATCTTTTGATGTACATAGTAGGATATTACCTTTTGGGTTGTTTCAGCTCCCTGATGGGAAGGTTTGCATACTTGAGTCACTTAGGCCATCTTGCCATGGTCACTGTGCCCATTGGTTCAGCCATTTCAGGGCTTAATTTAGGGGTCTTGGCTCACCAAATTGGGGGCTTGTTCCCCTTAAAGTGGGTCCCTGACACTTAAGAAGCCAGTGACATTTGTAGTTGCAGGTCAGTCTTTTACTGCAAGGTTCTCCATTTGCTCTACCATTATGTATGCTATTATCTTAGGAGTGGGCTAGTGGCAAGACCATAATATTGCAACTGAACCAATTGGGATTCAGTATTTGGAATTGGGGAAGACAACAGTCCAATAGAAAGGACAGAATAATAAGAATAAGGTATTGTTTATTGTAGAATATTGTGATTAATATACCATATGGGGAAAGCCACAAGGCCACAAGGGGGTGGCATAGTGGGAAGTTCCATGTAAGGTTTGAAGCTGAGGAATAACTTGTGAGGGAATCAGCAAGTCAAATTGATAACGCTCCTAATTAGGATAAAGTACCCACCATTTGATATTGCCATCAGATTGGTTCATGTCATTAGATACGTCAAGGGGCAACTCATCAAGAGTCCCCTGTGTATTATAAGATACATTAGTAGGAAAGTCTGGAAACTTGGTTGCAACAATAATGTATTGACCCTGCTGAAGGAAAATGAGCTGCAAGTAGACCATTTGTTGGGCATAACCATTCATATTCTGTTGTTGGGTATGTCTGAATTAGAACAGTCTTCCCAGACAATCCAGTTGGTTTCTGCTCCCACACCTGTGAGTTTGGATCTACCAGTATGTCTATAACCCTGGTCTGCAGCATTTGACGACACTAGGGGCAAGGTCCTTCCCAAGCATACCCAGTTCAACTTTGAATTTAAGGTTACTGTTGATCTGATTTGTATTGCGTCTCCTATTTACCCTTTGACTTTGAAGGAGGATGCATGTTTGGAGGAGTGGACTCGGGACATGTTGGCAAAAGGATACATCTTTAAGAAGGCTTCATCAATCTGCTCTCCATTGTTGTTTGTTCAAAAATCTGATGGGTCTCTTTGCCCTTGTGTTGAGTATGGGAATTTGAACAACATTACAATTCCTGATCCCTATCCCTTACCTCTTGAGGCACAAATTTCTTGGTGCGTTGAGAAGACAAAGGTGTTCTTGAAGCTTGATCTGTTAAATGTGTTTAACCAGATTAGGATCACAGAGGGAATGGAATGGTTGACAGCATTTAGAACCAAGAAGGGTATCTTCCCATTCTGTGTAATGCCTTTTGGATTGAAGAATGCTCCGGCTTGCTTTCAGCAGTTAATTGATTTGGTCCTGGGGGATCTCCTGGGTGTATGTGCCATCACGTACATGAACAACATCTTGGTGTTCTCTCTGGATGAGGAGTCACATAAGGTCCATCTGTCAGAAGTTGTAGAGCACATTCTACAGACAAACTTGATCATTAAAAGGAGTAAGTGTGAATTATTTAAATGTAAGGTTACCTTTCTGGGTAATATTATCTTTGAGGATGGCCACACCATTGCCCCTGAAAAGGAAGCTGTGGTTTGGGAGTATGCTACACCTGTGACAGTATCCCAACTCTGTAGTTTCTTGGGCACTTGTACGTTCTTGAAAAAATTCACCTCTCACTTGTCTGAAGTGACCACCCCTTTGTATTTGGCTAGTGGGAAGATGACCTTGGTCTGGATGCCTGAGTGTGCAGAAGTGTTTGCAGCAGTCAAGGCTATTTTTTTGTCCTCCCCAGTGTTAAGACATGTGGATCCTGAGCTTCTTTTTGTGGTTTCCACAGATGTCTCTAAATATGCTGTGGCTGACGTGCTGTTGCAGACAGCTAGCAATGGGATTGAGAGACCTGTAGGGTATTTCTCCCAGAAGATGGAGGCTTGTGAACACAATTACATGATCTACAACAAGGAATTGCTGGCAGTTGTGGAATCTCTAAAGCATTGACATCACAATCTCATGTCAGTGTGTCATCCTTTTGTAGTGAGAACTGATCATAAAGCTCTTCTGTACTATTGTCAGCCCAGAGTTTTGTCAGGTTACCAATCCGGATGGCATGGTGATTTGACAAGATACAAGTTCTGTTATAATTTTATCAAGAAATCTGATAATTACCTGGCAGATGCATTATGCAGAAATCCTTCCCATCTCCTGATGCTGGTATGGATGCCAAGTTTTACACGCACACAATGATTCCAGACAAGGCTGTGGTTTCTTTTGTGTTAACTCTGCCAGCTACACTTGCTACCATGCCATTAACCAAGGGTGCAGACTTAGAATTATATTCTAAGGTTAAGTTCTTGCAGCCTTTGTCCAAAGGTTATGATAGGTTACTGGAATTAGCATGTGCACATCTGGTTAGTCAGCTGCAGGGTTATCATAAGATAGGACCAAATCTATATCACCAATGCTGCTTGTGGGTCCCAGAGGGAACTATTTGGGATAAAATAATGGAGGCCTATCACACCTGTCCCACGGCAGGCCACCCAGGGAAAACAAAACAGTGGAGCTAATTTGCTGACAATTTTCTTGGAAAAGTTTGGTGGTGCAGGTGGCGGCTTACGTTTGAGACTGCCTGGTATGTGTTTGGTCCAAGGCAAGCAGGAACAAGACTACTGGCTTATTGGTCCCACTGCAGCCCGCTGCAGGACCCTGGATGTCTGTGTCAGTGGATTTCATTGATGAACTTCCCAATTCCAATGGGTTTAATGCAATCATGGTGGTGGTAGATTGTTTCATAAAAATGGCACACTTTGTACCTTGCTCAACCACAATAACTTTGGTAGAGACAGCTAGGCTTTTTGTGAATAGAATCTTCTCTCTGCATGACATTCCAATAGAGATTGTGAGTGATTGCGGGACCCAATTCATTGCCCAGTTCTGGGAAGCTTTTACTGAAATTCTAGGTATCAAATTGTACCGTTCCACAGCTTTCCACCCCCAATCTGATGGACAAACAGAGAGGGTAAACCAAAGTTTGGAGGTCTACCTACACTGCTACACAAATGCAAGACAAGATGATTGGTGTGATAGCCTACCTAAGTCAGAGATCACATATAATAACGCCCTGCACATGTCAACTCAGGTTTTGCCATTCTATGCCAACATAGGTTACAATCCTTCTTCCAACATGGGCCCTGTTTGGTTAGTAACATGGTAGCTGCAACTGATCAGGCCTCTGCATTGAAGCAGATTCATCAGGAGCTTCAGGTTACTCTCATTGCCGCCGTGACAACTTACAAGGAATACACAGATTGCAAGCGCCAGTAAGGTCCAACCTACAGGCCAGGTGATATAGTCATGGTTGATGCTTGCAATATGAAACTGAAGGTTCCCTTCCGTAAATTAGGTCCCAAGTGAGTTGGTCCCTTCAAGGTTGAACATCAAATTGGTCCCTCCGCATATCAACTGGATTTACCCCCAGCTTTCAAGATTTTCCACACCTTCCATGAATTTCTTCTTACTCCATTTAAGGGTACAGAGACTCCTTCTTCCCAACCCATTCTTGTGGAAGGAGAACCTGAGTATGAGCTAAATTGTATTCTGGCTTCACATAAGAATTGACGCTGCTTGGAATATTTGGTTTCATAAAAGGGATATCCTGACTCTGAAAACTTGTGGGTTCCACACTATGATTGTTCTGATTCCCCAGACCTTATTCAAGAGTTCTATGAGCATAACCTGACCACCATTGGTCATCCTGAGGCCACCTTAGCCTCCATGAAACTCCCTCCTGCCCACAAGAACTTCTTCTTGTCCCATCTTCTGGATGGTGGTATTGTTCCCCGGGCTAAAGTGGAAGGTAATGTCATGGTAAGTTTAGTAATGCCAGGAATTATCCAGCCAGGTAGGAAAGCTCAGAAAGCTGGAAAACCTTTAACAAAACTGACTGATTTGACGGACTTGAATCAAACAGTTGATCAAAAATGGGTTACAACTGCCCCAGTTTGCCGGCTGAACCTGATTCCCCCTCTTAAGTTGATGTTGATAAATTGACATAATTTAAGGGTCACCTGATATGAGCTTATTTATCAGCATGGTCATCAGAAGTTGGTCACACAAGGGTTCTTTGCAACCTGGACTAATTACTCACTTGACAATGTAGAAGGAATAGGAGCCCAGGATTAAGGCGGTATTGCTTAGTCAATTTTTGATATATATTGAATAATTTTCACTGTTTCAACTCTTAAGAGTTGAGTCCTCCCAAAATTTACTCAATAAAAATCACTTATCCCTTGGTCTAATTTTATTTTAAGAAATGCATCCAGTATTTGGGTTGTTGCGTTACATCCCCTATAATCTGATCCTCAGCAGAATTATTACTGGCAGATGGGCCCCGGCTGTTGGTACTTTGTTGTCAACACTGCCCAATGTTAATTCAATGCCAGCCAATCTTGAAGTTGTTCCACCTGTCTTTGAAGCTGAAAATCTTGTTGTATCTCAATGTCCTGAATTTTATTCTGAAGACACTCTGATGCTTTCTCAGCCTATTTATCTTGGGCTACTCTGGTTGGGATTAATTATTTTACTTAATCCTAGTATCTCATTTGTAAATTTTACAAAACAGTGTCAAAACCGCAGGTTCAACCCGCCAGCAAGGTTCTAGCCAAGCAGGTTTGTGACCCACAATCTGATTATCTGGTCACTTGAAGCCAGACTAGGAAGTCAACTTAAATTACCAAATCCAACAACATGAACAGATGATGATCCTCTATAGTGGATACCTTGTTTTGGCGCTTGACTCATTATCAGGATCAAGCCACCCCCTTCTTCCATCCAACTGTGTGATCACCAATCATGTTCCTGTTATCCATTGATTCACATGAACTATATAATCACTATCTCCCAATAAAGATTATTATCTAGCTTCTAAATATTTTCCCCCTTGTAACTCTACTAAAACAGCACAGTTACAACATTGTAGCACAGGTAGGCTCTCCATCCTATCTTATCTTGAAAAATTCTGCCTGTTGCCCGCACACTGCGGTCAACAAATCCTCAACAGAATTATGTATGGCCTCCTGTGTCATGCCCTGCCCCAAAGGGCAGGCTCTCTAAATTATCATATTTGATGTTTAATTTTGATTTTTAATCTTTCAGTATTTTTTAATATTTGGAATTTTAAATTAGAAGTTAATATTTAAGTATTTTAAGTTAATTACCTTGTTTTTCTCTTTGATTTGCATTTGAATTGACACAGTTATCACCCACTGTCTTCCCAGCTATTCAAATAGCTTATATTTATCTACTTTAAGTTAGATTTATTTTACTTTTTGCTTACCTTTTGAAACTCCTTTTTTCAAGTTGTTGCTGCTCTCCCCAGCCTATTCTGCCTATCAAACTTGAACTGGTCTTTGTGTTTCTCCTTTTTTTTGAACCTGATTGTCTCCAACTTCTCCAGTTGCTCCTCCTCTTGGCTGCTCTTTCTGTTGATCATGGTCCAACTGAAAAGGCTTTCTCTTCTATAAATAAAGAGCTTTTGAAGAGTAGGCTTCAAGCCAAAATTCCAAGTGATTTCTTCCCCCTCAACTTTTACAATTTTAAGCTTCAAATTTGTAATATTTAGAATTTTGTTTTTTTTAAATTCATTTTCTTAGTTTAGATTTTTCTTTAATCCAAATGGAACTTGTAAAACAACAAGCCTTAGGCTTGTTGTATCCATTTTTTCCCTTAAAGAATCTTTCAATAGTTATATGTATCAATTTGCAGATGGAGAATATCCTAATATTAATATTTCTTTAGTTACAAATAATTCAATATTGAACACCTTATTCTATATTCTTTGCTTAGGGTTTTTAAGCTCTATTACTCCATTTGTGATGTAATATAGGTTTTTAGCGGGTTTCTGTAAGATCATCTTACAGACAGTACCTACATTCTTATATCTTTTAAATTTGAATCCCAATGCTTTGCACGCTTTAGTTTATAACCTTGCATTATTATGGGCAAGACCTTACATCCTGACCAACTGGACTCTGTACACTCCTGGTACTGCAATACCCAATGGTTTTGTCCTATACCAAAACACGGTGATCCTGCTACCTGCCTTCAACGCCATGTCTGCACAAGATTTCTTCCAAGCTCTGCCAGCAATGCCACAACCAGCCAACAAAACCATCATGTCCGCCTATATAGCCCAAAGACTACAAAGCGCTGCCTTGGAACCTTTTGCCAGGGCCAACAACAACAACAACACTGCCACATGGATCCAGTCCACCCAGAGCAAGCTAGCTCAGATGGAATTCCCACAGCAATTTTGGATTGCAGAGATTTCCATTTTCCTGACCCATGACGCTGGCACCTGGTGCAACTAGTGGCATGAAAAGCACACAGACAAGAACTGGGATACCTTTAAGCAAGACTTCTTGGCAAAATTCATGCTAAAGGACACAGCGCTCATGATTATTTGCCAAGTAAAGAACCTGACCCAGACAGGCACCGTAAAAGAACTTGCCTGTACCTACAAGGAACTCCGCCTTTGTGCACCATCTGATATGGCCTTTGACACCCCAGTCACACACCTCATGTACTACAACGCTCTCAAGGCACACATGATGAGACACGTGAACCTGGATCAGGTGACCAACCTGTAAAGCCTATACCGTGAAGCGGAAAAATTAGAACAGACATCCAACACTCTGCACAAGGCACAAACTGGGAAACAAGAAAGACCCAAGGATTCCCATCCAAGCAGGCGCTCCTCTTGACCACCCCCTGGAGGCAACAGGAGCAACGCCAACCACAAGCCCATAGGTTCTAACAGACAAGGAAATGGAAACAATGGCCAGTCAAACCGTACTCATTTTTGCGTCACTGCCACGCAGGGCAAACAAGATGAGGGAAAAGCCCAGGAAGAGCACTAAGCAAGCCAAGCTCTCCCCACGCAGCTCCTGACTTGCCCAACAATGAATACCAACCCAAGGACGTGGACCAATGCCCAATGATCCAAGTACCCTCAGAAGACCCAGTACTGTACACCATTGCCAGATATCCCAATAAATTGATGTCCTATCCTTTCTACTTTTGCACTTAAACAGGCTCAGCACTCTTAGACTCATGCGCAGACCAAACCTTAGTCAACAGTAGCTTTGTGGATAAGTTCAAGCTGGCCACTAATCCTTTGCGGATTAAAAATGTGGTCCTGGCTGATGAACACCACATTGCTGTGACAAGGGAAACTGCCCCCTTCTCTGTCATGTTCAAGAACATTCACTCCACCATCCAAGGTCCCGCCATTGACTTTCCTAAGTTTGACATTGTACTGGGACTAGACTGGTTACAAAAGAACAATCCTTGCGTAGACTGGGCAACCTCAGTGTTGACCATCAAACGTGAAGGTGTCAACCACCAAATCTACCCTGACTCTGTGGACCAACTGCTCCGCAACTACGTCTTTGTGCGCATCACAGAGATCCAGGACAAGAAGAAAGATTTAAAGTCAATTGACTGGGAATCCTGCCAGTACAAGATCATACACTTCAAAGACCACCAGGATACCTCCACGCCTACCTCAATGAGGCATTGAAAAAAGGACTTATCTGCCCCTCACAATCTCCCTTTGGGGCCGCTGTATTTTTTGTGGCTAAGAAAGACGGTACTTTACGCCTGGTCACAGACTACCACACCCTAAACAAAGTTAACATTAGGAATTGTTAACCTCTACCACTGATTGACAACCTCTTTGATGCCTTAGGAGGAGCCACTGTCTTCTCCAAGATTGATCTAACTGCAGGCTACAATCAGATTTTTATCAAGGAGGAAGACATTCCCAAAACAGCCTTTCACACTAAATACGGCTCCTACAAATGTGTGGTGCTCAACTTTGGCATGACCAATGCCCCGTCCACCTTTGTAACCTTCATGAACAAAGTGTTTGCACCCCACATAGGCAAACACACCCTAGTGTACCTAGACGACATTATTGTCTACAGCCCCTTGGTGGAACAGCACCACAAAGATCTGGAAGCAGTCTTTGCGACCTTGGCATAACACAAACTGTTGGCCAAGCCCTCCAAGTGCCAGTTCTTTTGTGAGCAACTACCCTTCCTGGGGCATATAGTCTCAAAGGACAACATCAAACCCAATAGTCAAAAGATACAAGCCATCTGCAAGATGCCACCACCTAAAGATAAGTTGGAAATCCACACCTTCTTGGGAATAGTGGCCTATGTACAACGTTTCATACCTGACTGTGGCACTCTAACTGCCCCCTTATCTGCCATAATGGCGCCAAGTCTAAGTTTGTGTGGACCCCCCAATGTGACCTCTGTTTTAGATGCCCCAAAGAGAAGCTCACAACAGCTCCCATCCTTCAATACCCCAAATGTGACAGGGAATACCAGATGGAAACTGACACCTCAGATGCATCCATTGGGGGAGTACTACAAATTAAAAATAGTGACAGCAACTTCCTGCACGTAGCCTACAAATCACAGAAGTTGACAGATGGTGAGTGTTGATACCCTATCCACAACAAGGAACTACTGGCTATTGTGCACTGCCTATTCAAATGGCATTGCTACCTAGAACGCCAGGAAGAATTCACAGCATTAACTGATCACAAGTCAATCATCTATTTCAAGACTCAAGCAAATCTGTCACGCCGCCAAGCGTGGTGGATGGAACTATTGGAGAGATTTAACATGCTCATCCAGTACAAGCCTGGGGCCAAGCTTGCTATGGCAGACACCCTGTCCCGTCTGTATGTCCGTGCTTCAAGAGGAGAGAATGGGCTCAAACCAGACTGGCTTCTCCTGGTGTTACAAAAAAAGACAAATGGTTCCCCCTGGCACTACCGACATAACCAAAGAAACAGTCATTAAGAATGAGCATCTCTTTGCTGACGTATATGGGACTCTTCACAGAAAAATGAATGACAGCACAACTATTCCCTACATCCCCACACATCAGCAAGTCAACACTATCCTTTGCTATCACAGAGACCTTGGACATACCAAGAGCAGAAACCTATATGAGTTCCTAAAACATAAATCCTGGTGGCCAACCTTGTACCGCAATGTTCAGATAGTCCTAGACCAATGTGAGGTGTGCAAAAAGTTTGCCAAAAGTGAAACCCTGCCAAAGTCAGTACTTCCTATCCATACACAACTACCTTTTAAAGTATGGGCTCTTGACATTGTTGGCCCCATGCCAGGAAAACACAATGACAAGAAATACATCATCACTGCCATTGAATTTGTGACAAGATGGTCAGTAGCCCAAGCAGTAAAGGCACACACTGGCAATGACGTTTGGCAAATTATTGGCAAAGAAATAATCAGCAAGTTTGGAAAGTCAGAGCTCCTGATAACCAATGGAGGCAAAGAGTTAACCTCCAAAAACACCAATGTATACCTCACCAAGAATGGGGTCAAACACACTGTAACAACACCATACCACCCACAGGCCAATGGACAAGTAGAGCGGCTTAATAGTAGCCTTGTGCAAGCCTTAGCCAAACTCACCGCCAGGAGACCTGAAGGCTGGTATAAGCAGCTACAGACTGCATTACTTGTGTGTCAAACCCAAGTGAAAAGATCCACCAGAAAAAGCCTGTTTGAACTGGTATAAGGCACACAGTCAAATATCATTCAAGCATTGACAGGATCCAAACTGAAAATTCTAAGTGAAGTCCCCCCTTGCTCAGACCCTCAAGTAATGGAGGCTAATTGCGAGCAAACAGCCAAAGAGAATGAACATCTACAAAAGACATTTGTCCCCATCCACAATAAACATGAAGTTGGGGACAAAGTATGGGTCATGAATGTTAACAAGAGCAAGTTATAACCTGAAAAAGTGGGGCCAGCAATCATTCTAAAGGTAAAAAACAATAACACTTACCTTGTGCAAGGGCTTGGCAAACATAAACAAGACAAAACCCTACACCATGATTGCCTACAACCCTGCAAAGCAAGACAGAAACAACAAGAGACCACCCTATCAGCTACAGAACAACGACTAGTTCAATACGGCGCCCAGGCTCCTGACAAGCTCCCTGACAACCTTCTCCCAGAGGAGGCTGACCTTCAGTTGTGGGGGGTCAAAACTGCAGGCTTGACCTGCCAGCAAGGTTCCAACCAAGCAGGTTTGTGACCCGTAATCTAATTATCCGGTCACTCAAAGCCAGACTAGGAAGTCAACTTAAATTACCAAATCCAACAACATGAACAGATGATGATCCTCTACGGTGGATACCTTGTTTTGGCGCTTGACTCATTATCAGGATCAAGCCACCCCCTTCTTCCATCTAACCATGTGATCACCAATCATGTTCCTGTTATCCAATGATTCACATGAACTATATAATCACTATCTCACAATAAAGATTATTATCTAGCTTCTAAATATTTTTTCCCCTTGTAACTCTGCTAAAACAGCACAGTTACGACAACAGTATCTGAAGTTGCAATGGTGGTTAATTATTAACTCTATGTGGATTTGGGTGGTAATTCCCCACCACTTAGAGACAGCTTCCTACTATCCCATAATTTCTATCACATATGACGTATATGGACAGCATGTGGCTTCCTATGATACTATAATATCCTATATTCATATCAAATAAAGTATCATTCTCTTCTTACTTTTTCCCTTTATCTTGTTTATTATACTTCCCAGAAGTATATACTTGACAGATATTTATCAACTTTAAAATGATAAATCTTGTAATTTATTTTTAGAAGTTGACTATGGTATACTAGCAATGATCATAATGTCTGTAAAACCTTGATCAGATATCAGGGGTTGAGTTATCTGAAGCACAGTTTCATTTTCATGGCATTATACTGAAGATGTAAAATAATGAATGAAAATTCTTTCTAGCTATTTTAGTTTCTAATTAAATAGAAATATGGAGCAACAGTAGCTTTAAAAGCTGTGACAATAAGCAAAATCAACAGCTGCAAATAAAATCAACTCATCTCAGAACAAAATAGTGGTGAACCCAAATATAATGTCAAATCAATATAAATTCATTGGTTTTTAAGTTTTTTCTGAGCTGGGTTGATTTTGTTTGCAGCTGAGTTGATTTTGATTATTATCACAGCTTTAAAAGCTGCTGTATCATGAGCATAGTTGTGTTCCAGGGATTGAATGGCCAAAAAGTGAATGGAATGCAAAACATGCCTTGACCCCAAAATTAAGCACCATAAAAAACCAAAATTATATAACTAATAAGAAGAGGCAAAAGCTGATCATATCTAATTAAATATCTCCACAAAGTCTCATCCAAGCTCCCAAAACCACCCTCAAGTACTGTGATGTGTTGTTCACCCTAGAGTAGGGATTATCACCAAGCTTCACCTGTCACAATCTGTTCTGTAACTTTGACATTTGATCATAAATCATTTTGTGACCTTCAGGTCACATAAAAATTCATGCAA